>JASCZW010007786.1:0-59901 GCA_034211315.2 Aedes japonicus
TTGTTTAGGTTTGACTTTGCGATTGTAATCACAGCATCCACTAACACATACGACGGTTATTATTGAGATTCTTATGTAGATTAGTTTCATCACACACAAAAGATGGAAAAACAAACCTGACAACTTACAATAACCAGAGCTTGCTGCGACCGCATTGTTGGTTATGTTCAACAATGCACAACAGATCACTGAACGCATCTACGTTTTATTAAAAAGTACTCGGAAGCAGTAAAAATGACAAATAGCAAACACGTTCTCTTAGAGGAAATTTAATTTTAAATTTCATACCAAGTGCACCAGGGTTTTTTTATAACCAAGCGAATTGCGATTGTTGAGTTAGATTTTTCACCTTTAAACCCTTGTGGTAGTTCACACTGTTCATCCATACAATATATTTTAAATAACACGGTTGTAAATGTGGCTGAAAAATTAGATTCCAACTAGACACGCTTATTGACATTCAAAATTGATAACTTCAATAGGAACAAGTGACCTAACCTAATGATCAACCTTAACTCAATCGACAGAGCCAACCGAAAGCCAAACCGCTCCCTGCTAGCGTGCTGACAAAAGTCTCAATTTAGTGGCTTATTGATGCGAGAGAAATCAAATCAAACTGATTGACCGCAGCAGATGAAGATTGAATCCTGGTACCATTTCACCATAGGACGAACTATAATCAGTTTATTCCCAATGCCATGTCGAGCAGTCTTACAATTGTGTATGAGGAGACATTCATCGCTACCTGGTCCATTCGGTCACGTTCCCATTCACTGTCACGTTTCACCATTCCTAAACAGCATTTGCCTCTTGAAATGTATTGTCCAGAAGCAATCTATCTTCTCTGTACGATTGGGGATGTTGTTCAGGCAAACATTTCAAAATGTCTCTCCCCATCATAGCTCGCTGGAGGCGTTGACATCCTAATCTTCAGTGCACTAGGCCAAGCTTTTATTGTGAAGGTAATCAACCTCACCGAAGACGCTATCATTATGTCCAGTTTCGCGGGCCTCGTCGGTTTGTCCCCCAACGACGTGGGTCATGTAATTTCGATTTGCTGTTGCATGTGTCACAATTCTCCTAAAAGCTCCTCGTCATTAGCTGTCATAAAGCGAAATATCACATAACTTGAAAATTGACCTCGGGACATGGCACCTCATGCGTTGTGGGTGGACAGGCGACAACCGTAATGGACATGTGAACTGACGTCAAGCAACAAAGTGGAAAGTGAAATTTATAAAACCAAAGAAGATTTCGTAGAATGCGGCTTCTGTGCCTCTTATTCATAATGTTGTTGATTACCCAAGGGGTTTCATAAAATCAAGGCTGCTTCGATTTCTCGATGTCTCGATGTCTCAAAGCAATCATTAAAGCTGAAGATTGGTATAAGGAAGTCGATAATCATATAACGATCAATAGTTTCTTTTCATTTAATTTTTGCTACATTTATATGGGTCAAATACTGATTGGTTCAATTCCAATACTAGCCATTAGCGTAACTAATCCGGATTGAACCCAGCGATGTTCCGTGAACGCAACCACCATACAGGAAATACCCATACCTATCACTAATCAATTGAAAGGGATAATCTCAATTGCTTCAATCATAGTCGGACCACAGCATCTCGAGACCGTAGGAGCAGCGTTGTTGCCTTCTCCCTCATCTTACATTTAATCTATTATAACTCGCTGCACGCTTTTGCGGTTCCAGGCTGCACGTTGCTTCTTCCGACTTCTATGGAGCTGTGATGGGTATTGTTGCGTCGATCGTAACGCTACAATTTACCGTAATAAATTGAAAATCAATTTCAGTTGCTGGTAAAGTTTAAGCCAACCAACCGTAAGCAATTCAAACTATGCTACATCTACACCTTTGCGTTCGCGCAGTTCGGCAATGAATTTCAGCACTAAAGCAATTATTTTTCAGGCCATTCGTTAACATTCTTTCATTTAAAGTCCATTATTCGTGCAGTAATTGTCAGCGTATGCACAGGAATGTCCGTTTGGGCAGCATTTATGTTCGGCTAAATGAAAATAGTTTCTGGTCATCCTGTAGGAAAAAGAGAACATCACCATACAAACTTTTTGCCATTCTCGTGCTGTTGTACACCAGTCAGTGCAGTTGGTGGCTATTTTAGTTTTTCTGCATGCGGGTTAAAATATTTATGATCCTTCTGGTTTACCCCAAAACGGATGCCATTTTTGGCGGGAATGTAAAACCGAGGTCAAAGGCATTTTCGCAATGAAACATTTTCAATGGAACTGACCGAATATGTTTGTATATATTATGACCGTGTGAGCCCATTGCTCAGAACTGGAAACTAACAACAAAATGATTATCTTCCAATATCATGCGGTCACATGCCATGCTCGATAGATGGAAGGATTATCTCAGCACCTAATCGTATTAGCCATTGTATCAATTCACAACCAATAACGAACTGATGATTCCATTCCAATCACGCCGGAAATATCATTACACTGATTTCCCATCTTCCTCGCAATCGGAATCCCCGCCACAACAGTCGGAGGGTGAAGCAATAGGGATTCATTCCTCATTCGCAAACTCGCTGATTCAAGGCATGAAACTCAACTCAGCCCAACCGACTCTGACGTGGTGGTCTATTACGTGCCTGATTTGTGCCTTTTGCACGACACACAGAAACAGAACTATCGCAGCGGCAGCCCCTCACTTTATGCGATATCGGTATTTATTGTTATCTTTTTTTTTCTCTCGCTCATACTTGACGCTTCTGACTGTTACCCCACTGACCGATGTGGCCTTTCGTAAAATCATCTCAGCAAGTGGAAACGAAATAGGAATTTTTATCACGTCTCTAGTCGTTTTCTGATGATGATATTCTACCATACCCAACGGAAGTGCTACCAATGTGCTGCTCTTCTATGTGGCCAAAGCAAAATGACGAAACGACTCAATTCCAACTAAATAGCCACTTTTAGTATACCACATGATCTGGTACCCCTCCTCCGCCTGTTCGGTTTCGACGGGACACCCAACTGTGAAAAACCTACAAACAACCATGCGTCCTCATGGCGGGATTAGAGCTCGTTAGAAATTAGGGTTCACTAGAACTATGAGCATGAAATACGACACCAAAGCATCCATTTTAACTTATAACGATTGGTGACATCCGAGTTAGTTAATAACTTAACATTAGATTATAATTGAACACCAACACCTACAAAAGGAAACAATGAGCCAAATTTTCACAAGCTAATGAGCGCCCAACACGTGTTCGTCGCACTTTCCCTCGATCTGACAATGGCGTGGGGTTTTCACTTTTCTGCTGACTTCATTAGCTTCCGGGAAAAAAGAGCATACGCGAAACATTTATAACACACTCACAGGAAAAGACAACTGCCAGCAAGAAGGCCATTAACGTTTTCCTCTTGGTATACCTGGCTCCATTAGCGCACTTCTGGGACCCGCGGAAGCACAATACGATGTTATCATTTATCTGAATGTGTTTTATGTAATTCACATACGGAGTACAGGAGACCAGCCCGGGAAGGGTTTTGTTCCTCCTATCTCTTCTCAGATGTGAAGCTAATTTCCATCTCTCTGCTATGGTTTTTCGTAATTAACCAGTGGTTTGACACCTCAAGATAAGTTTCGCATGCTGAGATTTGCATTATTTATAGTGTTTCTTCTGCTAACTGGCTTTGACGTTCGTTTCAATGGGTTTTAGCCTGCTCTTTACACGGGCTGAATTAAATGTGAAATCAAAGTTATTTTCCTCTAGTTTAAATTGAGTTACCAGAGAAAACTATTGAATAATAGCGATCTATAACCCATTAGGTATAAACTATTCAACAAATAGAATAGGATTCAAGGAAAAACTTACAAAGTCGCAGATCGGAAACGAACCAAGAACGTTGCGATTATAAGTCCACCGTTTGCCTCACTCGACTATTTTAATTTGATGAATTGGATATTCCAAATGTATATAAGAAGCGGTTCATTACGATCATTATGGATAGTACTAGAACACGATATAATTTCCACAAGTACGCATCCAAGTAACATACTAAAGTATTTTCGTTACGTTTTTGTTATCCATAGCGGGTGTCATTTCAATGTCTTGAAAAAATAAGAGCGTTACGCAAAAGTGTAAGGTTTTCGGACGCCAATAACTCTCGTTCGACTGAACCAAATGATTTTATTTATACACCAGAAAAACTTTTAAGACTCATGCATTGACATAACAATTGGGTGCTATTGGTGCCCACGTCACCGGGCATCGACTGTAGCCAGTCGAGTACCGATCCGAATGTCAGACGGATGAAAACGAAAGCGAACTGTCAAGGAAAGAAGAGAAGAGTGGAGACAATAAAGAAAACGAAGAAAGAAATCAAAACAGAGATTATTCCATTGGTGCAAAAAGTGAGCCGTTTATTGAAAATCGTAGTTTCGGTAGAATAGTCAATATAATTGAAAGGTTTTTGAAGTAACGAAGGACAAGTTTTCGAGGCATAGCTGTAAGTAGAAGAATGAGAATGTAGTAATGAATATATTTTAGTAATGTGAAACAATACTTACTAGGTTAATAATCATTACGACCGCATAGAGCCGGATCAGAAACCTAACCTGAGGTAGGATCGTGGTACGGTATTAAGTATATAAAAAGAGTGAGTATCTGAAAAGAGAAGAAAAACAATAACTAATTAATAAAAAGCATTCAAAATTGATAGGAAACTAAACGAAGAGGTTATTACTAGGTATAGATTCTAGGGCGGAACGATTCGTTAGGATAGAGGAGACTTTATTCGTAAGTAATTTAGGTGAAGTTGTTTGTAACCAAATGTTTAATAAAATAAATATTTTTTCAGTTTTTGCACCACTCCAAAAGTGCTGCTGCAAAAAAAAAAATAGTATCCGAACAAACTCAAAAAGAATATAACGAGATTTCAGAGGCCACAACCACGATGAGTAGCAAATCCCTGACTACCACCCCCTGTGAGCAATGTAAGCAAGTCTCAACGGATAATGAAGCCATGATTGCTTGTGACAACTGTGATCGCTGGTTTCACACACGCTATGTGGGCCTAAATGCGGTACCGAAAAAGGACAGGAAATGGTTTTGTCCGGATGAGTCGTGCCAAGCAGTTCACCAGGAGAAGCTGAAAAAGAACCGGGAAACGAAGAATCCGACTCCTATCCCTCCAGCCATTGCCGAGAAGCTGAAAATTATGGAAGCGGAAATGAAGCGTAAGGAGGAGGTGATGGAGGCCGAGTGGCTAATTAATTAAGAAGAAGGAGGTCGAAATCAATACTGCTCTGCGGGAAAAACAAAGGCGCCTAGAGTGGAACCTACGCGAACAGCAGTTAGAAGCCGCCAGGGAGTCGCGCGTAAGAGAAATGGAGGAAAAACGGATCCTATTCGAAACAGAACTGCGGGAAAAACAGGAACACTTCGAGCAAATGCAGGCGATGGAAGCCGAACATCGCGAGAAGATCTCCAAGCTGCAAAAACAGATTTAAAAGATGGAAGTCGAGGAAAAGCTTAAGAAGAAGATTCAGAAATCAGGATCCCCAACCTATAACATCGAAGCAGTCTCCGAATGAACAAGAACCTGGCAAGCTGACGAGGGAAAATCTCGATCGCCTCGGTAAGAATAACGGCGACGAAGAATATGAAGAAGACTGGAGCTCCGATTCCAGCGCAGTTGGGAAAACGGTCTATGAAGAAGATGACGATATGAAAAGCCAGATCAGCTCCCAAAACCGGCAGGGGCCCCAGCGTGCCGGCCCGAGTAAAGCTCAGTTAAGCGCCAGAAATGGGCTCACAAGGAAACTTCCCAACTTTACTGGAAACCCGAAGAGTGGCTTTTGTTCTTCGGAGCCTACCAAGCGTTTAATGAAGGATGTAGCTACTCGGACTTAGAGAACTTGGTGAGACTCCAAGAAATCTTGAAGGGTGCTACACTCGAATCAGTTCGTGGACAACTTCTCCTTCCCAAATCGGTTCCCAAGATAATTACGAAGCTCCAACAACTTTATGGCCGCCATGAGCAACTGCTGCAAAGTCATCTCGAGAGGGTTCGGAAGATAGATTCCCCGAGAGATGATTGCGGAGAATCTCACAATCCGCTGATCCATCCGGCCACAACAGCGGTTGCCATGCTCGCACACATCAAGCCCAGCGGTACAATGATGTTCAGAATGGTTCCAGTTATGATTCACTGCGGAGAAAGATCGCTGGCTGTACTTGCTTTCCTTTGCGAAGGAGCTTCCTTCACTTTGATAGAGACCGAATTGGCTGATCGTCTTAGGCTAGGTGGAGTGCAAGAGAAGCTAGTTCTCAACTGGACGGTGGATGTTTATCGAGTGGAGGAGAACTCCAGGCGGATGAATTGTGGACTTTCGCTGTTAATGAGGAGAATCCGGAGAAGACTTGGCTCCGGAGAAGACTTCGGTGTATAGGATCGACAAACTAAGACTACCGCACCAGACGCTCAAAGCTGATGAACTATTGAAGCAGTACATCCACATACGTGGATTGCCGATCAGTTCGTATGAAGGTCGATCTTTGCCTTCTCTGCAACACTCCGGCCGGAAAAGCAAGCAAGGAGAAAAACGACCCACAAAGCGAAACGTCCTAAGCTGTGTTGAGGGACTTTTTCGACCCACTGGAGCTGTTTTCCCCATTCACGATTCATGGAAAGATGCTCATTCAACATCTCTGACGAAGTGGTTGCGAGTGGGATCAAGAAATCGATAAGCGCGGCTGGAGCCTGTGGCAGCAGTGGATTGGATTACTACCGGAAATCGAGACACTACGAATTCCACGATGTTATCTGGGTGATGCTGAATTTTCATCGATAGAGTCCCTCGAGCTACACACTTTCACTGACGCGACGAACACGCTTATGGTTGCGTGGCATACCAACGGTCAGTCGTAAATGCATGTAGCCGTATGTATCATAGTCATGTCTCGCGCAAAAGCTGGCGCCGCTAGCAACGTCAGTCAATTCCCAGACTGGAATTGATGGCTGCTGTCCTCGGCTCTCGAATGAGCCAATCCTTCTTGGAAACGACTTTGCTGTATATCAGTCGCACCACACTGTGGACCGACTCCCAAACTGTCCTATCGTAGCTGCAGTCAGATCAATATAATTACAAACAGTTTGTCGTATTTAGAGTTGGGGAAATTCTGGAACTAACCAAGGAGGAACTGGCGATGGGTTCCGATTAAGCAGAACATCGCGGATGTGCTCACCGTGGGGTCGTGGACCTCCGTTGCAGAACGAATCAGAGTGGGTGAAGGGTCCGACGATGCTGTATCAACCGCGCAACCAGTGGCCGGTGAGGAGGCGGGGATTAGTGATGTTCCATGAAGTGGTCAATGTGAGCGTTGAATTTTGCTAGACGAAGCTGGAGAATAAATAGTTCAATTTTTTACTTAAAAATAACTTACTTATGCTAATACAAATCTCCATATCAACAGGTTGAAAATATGTTTTTCCCTATCAGGGATCTCAAAATTGAGTAACAAATGGTTCAAATTGTCTTCTTCTTTTCATTTCATTTAGTTTCATTCCATGATGAATACAGAAATAGCCACACTCCTCTGCTGCAAAATTATTTTGCTTTGTGTCGGTGTCTGATTTTATAACTGAGGCCCGTCCTCTTTTTAGAATTTTGCTTAGTACTATATTTTCGTGGTTCTCTTCATTCAGGGCTATGCTCTCAATGCTAGTTTATAGCACGCGAGATGAACCGAAATTATTTCAGTTTACGACACGAGCTCTCAGCTGGTGGTTCGGTTTCGGACAGGGCTTTGTCCACCCACCACAATTCCCCCGGTTGTGGTATGGGAGACAGAGTAATGCAAGACCGGCAAATCGGAAAGTTCCATATCTACCGAATGCAATGGTAAAATTTTGGGCCACTGAAAACTGGCCATTCGTCCTTTATGAAATCATTTTGCTTCGTCTCGCGTGCTATATACCTACTAGCAATGAATAGCATGGCCAGAGAGATGAGGATCACGAAAGTGCAGTGTGGAGCAAAAATAATAAGAAGGGACGAGTACAGCGCAAAATTATAGGACTGTTTTATTAACATTTTTACCAATGATATGTATAAATTAGATGATACCATTATAACTATAAACCAACGGGGTCCTACTTGAACGTTGCGGGTATGTCCCTGATATAACCCTCTACAAATTTTCCCTTTCCGTGTCTTCAAAAACGGGCAACAAATGGTTCGAAATGTTTTCTTCTTTTTATTCCGTTAGGCTTCATTCAATGTTTAATACACCAATAGCCACAGCGTATTTAAAATGTGAATTTAATTATTTCATCTGATCAAAATGTCGTCTTGGAAAAAGTTGCAGGTAATGAAGTGTTTTCAAGAAGAAAATACACTGAAACTACAAAATCATAAATTTATGCTAAAAGCCATGGAACGTTGATTATCTCAGGGGACACCACCCCACTACCTTCGATCTTCCTAATTTTCAAAGCTAAAGTTATGTCCTTGAAGCTGTTGAAGAATTTCAAATGGTCATTTCTCTAACTTTTTAATTTTTTTGTTTTTAAATATGTTTTTTTTTTTTGAAAATGTTAAAAACGATAATTTGTTTATTAAAATATACCAAAGCTAGATTTTAGGGATTATTTTAAATTAAAAAGCATATATAAACTTTTTTCTTAAGCCTAGCCGTTCTCAAGTTATTGCGAAGTTTAATAACCGAAATTTATGTTTTTGCAATTTTTTTGGCTCTTTTTGATTGTTTGTCGTGATGTTCACAACAAAATATATGTTTCATAATAGATTGTTGAAAAAAAGGCAATTTTTTCTCAGAAACGGTGGCAGTCAGACTTACCCATTACTGTTTGGACGCGTTGCAAAAGAATCAGGATAGTTTTGTTTAGGGAGAGAAGAAGCAGTATTTTAAACTTAATTGATGAAGTGAAGAACTTCCCAATATATAGCACTTCGTTGGCTTTGTACCTTTCTTCATTTCATATGTATGGCAGACTCCATTGTACTGAAATGTACCTATAAGAAATTTGTTCCAGATACGGGTATTTACCTGACAGCTGCCTTCTCAACGAAAGGCTTAAAAAAAATCCTATATAGGGTATGCGTCCCGTGACTCAGCCTAATACGTAATGATCGATTATTATATTCATTATCACACATACATTATTGGAGCTGTAAACGATATTTAAATTGCTTTATACTCGCTTAGATAAGTTTAATAAGATATTTGGTCGTATGTTTCACAAAAAATTACAACTCATTTTATAACTCCATGAACTTTCGATGGATATGGAAGTAATGTCCGTCTATAAGCACCAAAATGGGCTTTTTCGTGTATGCAACTTTGTCTTATTCGATAGATTTATCAATAAATGCAATCTTCGTTCGGGTTCTCCTATCGATATTTTGATTTAAGGCTCTGTATTTGCTCTGCACAACACAAATCTGAACATCTAAGCTGAATTACTCGGAAAATCGGTTGAACTTAGTCAAATTTAGATCCTTTAAAGCTCGTGGAGATAATTTGTTCAGCATAACCAGTGATATCATGGTGTCTAAAAAGTTAAGGGAATCGAAAATTACGTGAAAGTAACTAGTATAAACTGTCTAGTAATGACTCAATTTCGTCGCAATTAATTGATCATCCTGATAGCAACATAATTTTGTTAATTATCGCTGAATTAATGACATATTTGATACATAGACCGAATGAAGGAGCTAGGCTAACGTTACATCCCATTACCCTATTAACAGTATTTGAAAAAAAAGGCAGTTTGATCATTTACTTCAGATAACATCAGTTTGTAACACTTCCGTTGCCTCTTAATAGAAACGGGTAAAGCTGATAGCATCGATGTCTGAGAAAGATTTATTTCTTATTCAATAATCTATCATGTAACATACTTTTTTTTAGGCATCGCGACTGACATTTGAAAATGGCTGAAAATATTGTTACAACAAAATTACCGTTTAATAAAATTTGCAATAACTTCAGAACGGTTGCGTTTAAGAAAAAAAGTGTGTATGTACTTTTTTTTTAAATCTATACAAATTTAATAACTAAAATTTGAACAGAATAATCGTTTACTTGTTATGATTAAAAAAATAAATAATCATAATTTACATAAGCCTTTACTGAAAATTAGTCCAGGAAATTTTAGGATTTTTTTATGAAAAATGTTATCTTGGATAGAAACTTACAACTGGACAAAATATCATTTCAACTGGAAACTGTCGAGGCAAAATCAATATATTTTTTAGCGTTTCTGGCTGAAAATGCTCACAAGCAGGTTCACTCAGATCGGGGTTTACCGATGCCGTGCAGCTTCCGTTACCATTGTGTTTGGGCCATAATTGCTCTAAAAAATTGTGATGAACTGAGGCTCGGATTTTAAGATAGAAAACGTCCTCTCAGTCTATCACACAGAAAATATCTGAATGTGATAAATCGTGAAATTGTGTGGTCATAATAGTTCACGCTAAATTAGTAAATATTGTAAGAAATATTCACAAATTCTTTTGAATCACTTCCGTCGATTATCTCAATAAAGTTCATCCTAGCTGATTAATTTTGATTAATCTTATTCATAATTTTTTGAGAAAAAAAAATAAACAAACGACAATGACAAACATTTTGTATGATGAAACATTTCGCCTACTATGACTGAAGCTTAAGCAAACCTCTTCTTTCGAAGCAAGAACGCCGATGGCAAATTCTTCCACCATTGCACCCCAGAAATGTACCGCGGTGGACCTCCTTCGAACATTTCCTTCACCCCTACAAGAGTGCGAATATAAATTTATTAGCACAATCGATGAAAATCGTATTAGGGGGGTGAGTTATGCTGCACGTCTGAGGAAACATCAACTGGGAAAACGGAAATAGGATGGCTTCTGCCTCGACCGGGTATTCTCGAACACTTGTAGCGATCTAGCAACCATTGCCAACGATGGAGTTTGACTGTGTTTTGTATTTAGTTTGATTTGATTGATTTTTATTGCTTGATTTTTTATTTGTTCGTGTTGGCGAGTGCAGTGACTGAACCGTTTCCTTACAAGCGTTTACAAATCCGGATGCTTGCGAACAACAGCTTTCCGGTTCAGCTTAGTAGATAGACGGAGGAAGCACGAGCTTGTCGCAAATCGGATTTAACTCGATTCGGTTCACATGGCGTTACGTGTTGCCCGAGATTCCACGACGTAGGACGTCATTCCATCGCCGCTTCGGGGTCGCATGCTGATAACGATTTTACAAAGTTACTACATCGATAGCGGAAGATTACGGCTGGATTTGCTGCACACAAATGGTTAATCGATGAGATCTGATCAGATAAGCGAGACGGCTTTTGTCATTGCCGGAGGTGCAGAACCAAGAAGAAAACACGACCTTTGCCGGTTATCGATGCATCCAAATCCCTCCTTGGCTTCGAGGAAGCTAGAGCCAGTCGGTGTTGAGGAAATGTTCGGTGAAGTTTTATTTTTCGGCGGCGGAGGCGGCGACAGAAACAATTCTTAATGCCACCTGCTATCGAATGATTCACTGCCACTGTCGCTTTATTTGCTTGATACAAGTCGAATGCAGCACACGGTTTAATGTTTTGCAGGCGCCGAATACTCAGTGACTCTAGATCATGAATGCATTGACGGTAAGCATAATAGAGTGTGATGTCTATTTTAGTATTTTAACAGTGAAGTAGCCAGACGGCGTTGAATGAACAAGTACCTAAAGAGCTCGTGTTTCTGTGCAAACTTGAAGCGAGATTTCTTTCAAACAATCTTTGCTGTTTCAAGATTATGCGTATCTGAGAATAAAATTTTCTCAAAGAATCATTAATGATTTCAAGCAGAAGGAATGCTTGCATGGAAGACCTGATATTTAATTCCCTCACCGCCTGACTACAGATCTGCATGAATAAATTAGTTCGAATGATTCAACCTAAGTGCAGTGGATCCCCTCGACGCACGACAATATGCTATATTTAAATCTAGACTAACTTCCTTCTTTTCAAAGGAGAGTTTGTTTATTTTTGCATTCAGACACAGCAAATCGAAAGATTACATGCAACGACGAATGACGTGACGAACACGCTGTACCGCAAACTTATCATCGCCAACACGCGCCAACAAGGTGTCATCGTGTGAACATCCCGGAACAGGCCGGGATTGATTTATGAAAAATTCAACACATCGAATTGAAATGTATCGGAATCAAAAGGCAACCAACGTCAACGGGAACGGGAGGCGAAAAAAAATTGCAACCACCGCCGCCACATCCTATCCGGTAGCATTTCGGATGCCTGTCACCCACATGTGTGCTTGCCTCCCCACATGAATGGACGGGCAAGTTTAGGGTTAGTTCTAGAAGCTGCCCCATTGTCAACATGGAATATCCAGCTGAGGCTTCCTTTCTCCGGAGAGGTTTTTCACGCGTACATCGCTTTTGTCCTGATGTTTTGAGTTAACCTCAACCTCGTTGATCAATGATGGGAAGGAGGACAATGATAACAGAGCATACATAAACACACACACACACACACACACACACACACACACACACGCACACACATGCATACATGACCATCCATCGCTTGGCGTCCGTTGGAGTTTCCATCTGTCATGCCCGCAAAGCATACGTCTGTCGCTGGAGGGCAAGTTAGTGGGATCGGATTTTTTTGGGGTATGGCCTTGCCTTCATCCTCGGGATGAAAATATTGCCCTAGTAGTAAAGCATCCCGACGATGTGTATGCGATGCTGCAACCACAGAGAAGGCTATAAATTCAAAATAAATTCGATGACAATTGAGCATCTGTATTCATAGCTGCAGGAGCAGTGCGAATGGCATACATATTTGGGATAGGCGGTCGGGTAGGAATTGTGATTGTGAACTAAAAGGGAGGATAGAGCTCGAAATAGGTTGAAGTTTATGCGGTCTTTTTCGGTGTAGTTCCGAAGGTTGACCCATCCAGAGGCTCTCTAAAGGGACACGGGGGATATTCTGTTTGGAGTTTGCCTTTCAAATGGTAAAATATAGACCTATCTGGTGTCGATTATCGGTAAAGCTTTCTGCTGACCCAATGTAGAACTGAACCATGGAACATTCAATAAATAGTATTAGTTTATAATAAAATTTTATCATTTTTAGTAGAATTACCAATTCTAGGCAAGCGAAGCAGAGTTTTCGCAGCGTCGTGCATGCATGGAAAGTTTTTAATTGTATATATATTTGCTCCGTGATCCTGTATCTATTACAATCGACAGAATGATCCAGAACAGGTTGAAAATATTGAAATAACGGGGTATAACTAAAAATGAGAATTTTCTTTAAGGGCCATAGCAAAAACACGTGTTAAATAAAGGAAAACCGATTGATTTAATTTGAACGCAAGTCCCTTTACTGTCAAAAAAATTTAAAAAAAAACATTTAAGTACGGTCCGTCATCAGCTGTTCGACGAAGCTATGTCCTGATGTTTGAATAGGAGCGTTGTACAGCTTCTTTATCGGTTTAGCGAATGCATCTTTTGATTCTATTAATCCGTTGTTTACAGTCTTTGGCTTTCTAGTTGTTTTTGCTCAGCAGCGAACTGAAATACCCAAAGAAATCTGGGGCTTGTTGGATTACGGTTTTGGTACATACGGGATGTTTTGGCTTTCCATGAAGGCTTGTGATTTTCTCGCATAATGCGTTGACACTTTATCCGACCAAAACACGTTTTTCTATCTACATGATATGTTTGACGAAATGGAGTTAATATGTTCTTCAAACATTGATTTTGGTACATTTTTTGATTGATAGCCAAACCACTGGGCTTGAACCATGGTTTGGAAGTTCCTTTCTCAAATACGGCAATATAAAGCAACACCTTCTGCTTAAACTTGTACCCAAACTTATATTTCACGTTCGGAAATGCTGTAGAAATTTTATAGAAACGAAATTTTCCTGGGATATGGGTTTTTGAGAGAGGGAAATAGCTTTCATCATCTAAAACAACCAGTGCCTTGGATTTTCATAAAATATCAATGAGAAGAGAAAATGATTTTATCCTAGTGTAACGATGATGTTTACTTTCTGGTTTTCATGGTTACCGCTGTCACTCCTTAGCCAACTGAATTTTGTTCGCTGCATTGAATGAAGTCGACTCTAAGTGCGGGTCAAAAATCTGCTGTCACTGTAGTTTTGATAATCAATCGGTAAGCAAGAATTTCACTAGACGAAATCTGAATATCATCACTCGAGATGATTTTTTTATAGGTATGAGATTTTAAATCCTAATACGAACATGGATCAACCAGGGCCAAGAATGTTGAGCAAGAAAACTCTGGCCTGGACTGCCCTTGCATATTTTCCGAACACGACGGGTAATTGATATTCATTGTGGTTTATTGAATTTCATTTCTGACATTTCGAAATTCATAGTGAAAATTAATCTGTTTACATAAATGCATATTAAAGCATTTTGAAAATCGAACGTTCATTTTTCTGGTTACGTTTGTTGTTACGAGTTATCATTTGATTTTCAGATGGAACTAATAGGTAGTCAATAACTAGAAATTAGAAGAAGAATTAGTATCTTCCATTTAATTCCAACTACCTGTGCTTATCTTCGACAGATACGCGTATTTCGTCTACAATGTGCAGACTTCTTCGGTGTCTCGTACTAATAGCTCGACAGTCGAGTTATTAGTACGAGACACTGAAGAAGTCTGCATTACAGGATTATACGCATATCTGTCGAAGATAAGCAAGGTAGTTGGAATTAAATGGAAGATACTAATTCTTCTTCTAATTTCTAGTTACAGGTATTCCACTAAACAGCTCAAACCCTCTAGGATTCAGGTAGTCAATGTTATGTTGTCTGAAAATCGACGCGTTTGAACCTAACGAGCATGACTTCTATCAAGACTGAAAACAACACATTTTCCAGCGTAATTTCTGGCCATCCAGCGGCATTGGGATTTCACGGTTAATATCTGTTGCTCTGTGTATTCTGGAGCTCTTGATTTCTAGTGGCAGGCTATTCCTATCTTCTTGAACGTCTCGCTGATGCAAGGTTGAGTAGTCTTGAACTTGTGTGCTGTATCAGGTTGACTAATCGTATCCTTGTTGTTAAGAGTACTTTAGAGCAATATAACTCCTTTCTTGTCCATTATTTTAGCCGGTCTCCGACTACCACTCCTACGAGCTGTTTTTGAGGATGATAGATGGTTGAAACAGAAACATTCTCAGTTTGCAAATGGTTCACAGTGAACTTTTTCCCATGACTTATGTTCGTTTGATATAACTGTATAATCCTCTCGCGCAATGCTTCTGTCTATAACGGCATTTTTAACAATAATTTGAACACCTCTAATCGATCAAGGTTTTGACAGTTTAACCAGTAACCGCCTGAAAGACCCGATGGATTGGTGCAACAAATTTGGAAATCGATCGTGAAATGACTAAATTATTAAATTTCAAAATCTAAACATATTTCGTGACGCTCCAACTTTTCACACTTGCAACGTGTACCCCAGTATTTAAACGCAGACGTAGTCCTACGTCAAAACCAGTTCTTGGTCTCAAATCCTTCGAAATTCATTTCAAGTCGACGAAACAGGTCTGCTAAATATTTGTGCAACGATATGCGTCATCTCTTTTTTAATTCAACTTAATTTTCATACCTATTTGTACAGTTTTCGTGCAATATATGTACGAATGTACTTTTTAATTATGCAAAGGATTCGAACTTTTGACAGCACATTTGGCATTGAATACGAATCCTGTAGAGTCTGAGCTTTTTTTGTGGAATACCTGTAACGAGAAAATTAAAATTAAGATTAGTAATTTCCATCTAATTCCAAGTACCTTTATTGCTTATCTTGACAGATACGCGTGTATCGTCCACAATGTGCAGACTACTTCAGTGTCGTGTACTCGAGTCGAGAATTATTACACGACACTGAAGAAGTCTGCACATTGTTGACGATACACGCGTATCTGTCAAGATAAGCAATATAGGTACTTTCTTCTCATTTTCTAGTTATTGAATAGGAAACCTGCTTCATAAATAATAGAGGAGTGGCTTGTAAGATGGAATACGCTCCGTTTTTTGCTCGTAGCATGTATAATTTTTATTTTTTCGTGGATCCAAAGACGACTTTCGAAAGAAGAACTGAAAGGTTCCAACTTTGCCGAAAAAATTGATTATTAGTCATAAAAAAAAGTTATGGCCTATTTTCGAAACCCATCGAAAATTGCGATTTCAAAAAATGGCTCGTAAGATGGAACACGATTCTTTTTTTGCTCGTAACTATATAGTTTTTATTTTTTCGAAGATCTTTCGAATGAGGAACTAAAAGGCTCTAAGTTTACCCACGGAACTGATTATTTATAGTCATCAAAAATAATATGGCCTATTTTTGAAATCCATCGAAAATTGCAACTTCAATAAAATTATTGTTATATTTCAATTTATTGTGGATTCCATGGCATTTCCAAACATAAAAAATATCATTAATATGTTTTAAAACGAAGAAACGGTCCATCTTACTAGCCTAACAGTGTTCCATCTTACAAACATGACGCCATAA
The DNA here is from genome assembly GCA_034211315.2 of Aedes japonicus. Classification (NCBI taxonomy): domain Eukaryota; kingdom Metazoa; phylum Arthropoda; class Insecta; order Diptera; family Culicidae; genus Aedes; species Aedes japonicus. The sequence goes on from JASCZW010007786.1 coordinate 16,585, forward strand.
ACACAAAACATCAAAAAATTGTTTCACTTTACGATTTGTTTGGAAATGCCTTTGGATCATAAAAATACACCAAAAATGCTAGCCAACACAAATGTTAACCTTATGATATCGATGGAAAACGTCCCCTTATTGAGCACAAAAAATAATTGCTGTTTTAATTATGCCAAAACTTTCGAATATTTAAACCTGGAAGAGCTAAATCAAATGCATGTATTCACTCCAAAAGCAACTGAAAATTAGAGAATAGTAAAAAAATGAGGTTAACACTTGTCAGCGCGATAGTGTTGTCGCTGTGAATGTCAAAAGTGGCACTGTTCCATCTTACAAGCCTTTCCTCTACAAATAATTTTCGTTGCAGAAAACAACGAGTCTATTGTTAAACGGTCAATTCCGTAGTATGAATATTTTTGTTCAATGTTATCATCGAATGGAAAGCGACCTGCGCATTATTTGTAGGAGGCATAACTGGCGATGTACACCAAGGTCCATACATAGAGTTCTAATTTTACGCATCATTTGATTTTCATCCGGAGTAAATCATTGGGCAGCTTGATTTTCAATACAGGCTTTTGAACATTTTACGAGCAATTCACGCGAATGCAGCATTAAGCAAAATTCATAATAGGGATCGGATCTCAGTTATGAAATCAGACACCGGTGACAATGCAAAATTATTCGATAGCTGAAGGGTGTGGCTATTTGTTACTCGTCCTCAGTGTCTAAGAATACCTTCAACAGGAAGACCAAATTTTTAATCTGTTCATATTCAGATTTCTATTTGAGCCAAAGTAGCTGCATTTTAGGTTAACGATTTAACTGCTTACATTAGTTCAAATTGATAAAAGCAAAACATTTGTAAGTTTTTCCGATCGAATGTTGCATGAATAAAGAAACTCTGTTCAGTTATTAGAGTTCATAACCCTTTCACTCTAATTTTTTTTTCAATTTTTGAAATGAAAGAAAAACGTAGAAAGACATCGTTGTGATACAAATACCCGACATGGACTCCTACACGAAATTTGATTTCAACCCTAGCGCTTGTGGAAAGTAGTTTTTCAGGTAATATGTTGACAAACCAAATTGCATGTTTTATAATTGTGCTCCGTGTTTGGAATTATTCCATTCATATATCTCCTTTGATAACCATACGACCATACACAGTTAGCAAATTGCATGTAAAATTAGGCCTATCTAGATGCACCCAAACAAAGAGGCCAATAAGTCTTAAATTTACGTGTTGTTTCAAATTTACATGAATCCAAAACTGAGCACTTAATTTTACATGTCATGGCGTAAATTTTAGTTACAACACTTATTTAAACAACAATCTCTTAAGTATAACTAGAGAGAGCAACTGCTATTGTAGTGCATAATTAATTGTTTGTTTCAAAATTTATGATCAGAATTGTAAACCCAAGAACAGTATTATGCAAGCATCCTTTCAGAGAAGCTTCTTTGAAAAAAATAGCAGTCCACCCATTTTTTTTCTATTGTCACTCCATGTTGACGGTGTATTCATGTATATTGTGGCAAAAATCGATGAAAAAAATGCATTTCCAAACTTTTAAAAGTTTTTAAGTTGTGACAAAATAATACTTCCGTCACTATTGAAATAATCATCTGAAGAAGAAAGAGTTGTAGGGTAGGGAACGGCTTAAGCTCCCCGGGACACTATTCCAAGCACGGGGTTAACATTAACCTACAACGCTCATTTTTTGCAGTGTGATACTTCACTTGATGAAGCACCATGCTGCAAAAAATGAGCGTTGGAAGTTATCGTTTATCCCGTGCTTGGAATAGTGTCCCGGGGTGCTTAAGCCGTTCCTTACCCTATTAAAAAACTCTGTTGAGCAAAAATGTGCGCTGTAACGTTCTCTATTTTTATTTTTGAATTTCACTTTTTCTCAAAACGAGGACCAAAACAGATAGAATAAAAAAACTCTTTTTTTTAGAGACACTCTGATTTAAAGAAAAAAAAAAAGGCTCTACCATCGTCAAATGAAGAGCTAAAGAATTTGAGTTTCCGGCAAAGTTGCTCAAAATTATATTCCCTTCAAACTTGTGTTTGACATTACTCTTCTTTTGTGCTTCGTTCAAAAGTGAGCAACAGTACCACCTTATCGGTAAAGTTCTGAACTCCGAAACTATCAATACAAGATGGACATTTTTTTGAGATACACCATGATTCGGAAACGTAGCCCTTAGGAGGTATTTATTTCACTGTGAAAAAAGGCTTTTCCGATCACTGTTCGCCGTGCGTTGTCAATGCCTGCCAATTCATGACTGTGTGCTGTTGAAAACTTCTGGCAATAGAAGGCAAACAATTGAGTTATACATTTATTATTCAGTTCACGGTCGTGTAAATTCCAATGTTTTAGCCCATGAAATTAAATTCGCATGATCTTTGTTTTGATTTTGATATTGCATTATAAGGCATTATTTCGCATCATGTTGTGCTTACTTTAAAGTGTTTACTTGAACCGAAAAAACAATTAAATATTTTATTAGCTAAAGTTTTGCAGTTTTCATTATTTTTAAGAGTGATAGTTTAAAGGTGTAGAGACGTTTATTGTTGAGCTTCTAACTGCACGGAGATTACACATTGAAAAACAAAGTAGCTCGGTAAAGACCGATAACACAATCGACGTCGTCCGAGATACCATGGCAATAAGTAAATAACAAACTCGTTGCAGAAGTTCTAAGTATATAAGCATGGGTACCATGGTAACGTATAAACAACCTGCGAGGGTAAAAATATGATTTTGTCAGCTAGCGCTGTTAGCCTATATTCTACCATCAAGATCGTTATAATAAATTAGTAATACCGTTTCTGTAACCAGACTTTTCCTGCTCTGCGAGTATTACCTACAAGACACATTTTATGTATAAAAATCACTCACCTTGGCAGATATATAAAGCTGGCAATAAAACATAGGCGTAGCCATGAGGGAGGGAGCAGAGGGAGGCCGTTGGCCGTTTTTTATTATTTAGTGTTAATGCTTGCCTCAATGGAAAAGCACGAAGTTGCCTCGATTTTGTGAAAAGATGTAGCAAAAAAAGTGCAAAAAGTGGACATCCATGAGACTTTTTTTTTTAAATAGTAAAGACTAAAAAATCTTTTCTTCTTAATCGAGAACCCAACCTAGCTAACCTAACGTATTCAAACAAATATCTCTAACCCACAGTGTAAACTATTTGACAAGCATGGATTGCTTATTTCCACGCTAGCTGAAAGTTTAAAAAGCCTTGCTCAATTCAATTTTCAGTTCTTGGCATTCATAAACCTGAAATTTAATCCAATTTTATAGCTTTCGGAAGCCAAATAATACTTGGTTAAGAAACATCATTCATAGTTATACAGTGTATCAACGGAGAATGTTCATTTGAACTATTCGTGAAATGGGCCAAACCCAGGTGGTGAGTCTTAATACTACAGTAGAAAATTTATGCTATTTGGCAACCATGGATTAATTGACGTTTATTCTACGAATACTACCGCACCATCTGAATCACATGAGTGCAAGCGAGGGGAAGTTAAACAGTGATAAAACAAACAATTAATTCATGTAGGAGGTGCCAGAAATGAATGTATCTTTCAGAAGGTGGTAAGCGTGTTTGAAGTGTGTCCGAGTATGTTTTTGAGGGTGGTACCACATGGTAGCCGAGTGGCTTACTCCCTGGCCAAACCGGTCAATGTTATCCGGCTGAGCTATGTTTTACTGTACTGTAGTTTCGTATTATTGAGAATATATGTTAATCATATCTTACAGTATAATTCACTATTTTAAAATATTATTCTCGTATCCAAGAGATTTTAATGGAGTAAATGCAATGATATTCTACTGGCGAGTCGAAACGGCTCATATTCGAATTTCAGCGACAAGACAGCATCCTAATCAGAGCGAAAAGTTGCAATTGTTTTATCATATTCAAAGATTTTATCCGTTGCTATGAGCATGAGTAAGATGATAAACATGATTGACCACCCAAGGCTGCTACTCCGTTGCTGCCAGATCAGCTGTTATTACACAGAGAACAGACTAGCATACGTCCTCAATGTGAATAAAACTGGTGATCTCAAACTATAGCAATAACCAGCACTTGCCTCGCCCGAATGCAGGACAAATATGGAAAGGGAATTTCATAAAAAGGGTTACAACAACGCAATCCTACGTTGTACTTGCGGTTATATCCTTGATATAACCCACCTCTATTTCAATATTAATACGTACTTCTGATTTGATTCTATTTATACAAACAGTGCTATTCGAGCCAATCATAAAATGGAATAAGGGTTTATTTGCTCCAGGATGTTTGTTTATTTATTGTCGTCAATCATAAGTAGACCGTTTGTTACATTTTGTTCCAAATTCTAGTTATAATTGAGGATAGAAAATACACAATATTAAACTAAGCAGCAGCGCCTGGTTCACAAAATTCCTGTGGCGTGTTCTCCTTTAGCGTATAGCATTGAAGTACTGCTTCAATTTGGATTTTGTAATTGTAAAGTCAATTGTATCGCTATGAAAATTGTAGGTAGCCATCATCTGATTCAGACGTCCAAATTTAGCGTAGTTTGTGCGATAGTGATTTGTGTTAAAAATATTTCGATTGCGCATTTGCCGGGAGGGTATGTAAAAATGTAATTTTGATAATAGCTCTGCTGAATCAATGCGATGCGAAATAATGCCATTAACAAACGAAATCCTTGCAAACTCTCGACGTTGTTTTTGTTTTAGTGTTTGCATACTGATAAGCCTACAGCGAGCTTCATAGGGTGGGAGAGGAAATCTTTCCCAACCTAATTTACGTAATGCAAACAATAAAAACTGTTTTTGTACAGACACTATTCGCTCTTCATGGATAACTGAAAAATGTGACCAGACTACACTACAATATTCCAGTATTGACGTCACATAAGCAATGTATAATGTTTTAATACTATGACTATGTCTATGTTTTAAAAACTATGACTAAAGTGTTTTATAAATGCCAGCATGTTATTAGCTCTGTTAATTATTGTATTGTAGTGGTCAATGAATGTTAGTTTAGAATCCAGCATAGCTCCTAAATCATGAATTCTTATGCACTTTCCTACAGACTGATTTCCTAGAGTGATCATAATGTCAGGTATGTCTTGTTTTCTGCTAAATGCTATCGCATTACATTTTTGAACATTTAATTTTAAAAGGCTTTCACACCAAGTATAGAAAATATGTATTTCTTCTTGAAATATCTTCTAATCTTCTTTGCTTCTTATTTCTAGGAAGAGCTTTATATCGTCGGCATATATTAAGACTTTTACAGTTTTAAAGTGAATGAAATATCGTTTACGAAAAGAATAAACAAAAGAGGGCCTAGATGGGATCCTTGGGGGACTCCTGAGGAAACTTGAATAGGATTTGATTTCTTTCCTTTAAATCTTACTATTTGTTGTCGATTAGTTAGGTAACATTTGAGCCTTTTGAGAAGACCTGGCTCAATACCCAGTTTGAATAGTAGTATGGGAATGTCAATCCGATCAAATGCCTTACTGAAATTTGTATAGAGAACTTCTACGTGGTTTCCGTTATCCATTGCAACTAACGTGTAGTTAACGAATTCTAGTAAGTTTGTATTAGTTGAACGTCCTTTGTAAAACCCATGTTGATTGTTAGTAATCCTGTTTTTGATTTGATAGAACAGCTTTTCATTACTTATGCTTCAAAAAGCTTAGAAATGCATGAAATAATGGCAATTCCACGGTAATTGCGTATGTCAGATTTTTTGCCGTTTTTAAATATTGGGACTAGATAGGAGCTCTTCCATGATTTGGGAAAAATACCGGACTTATTGCGACTTACTGAAAAGCCAAAACAATGGAGTTGTAGATTCTTACGTTAAAAAGTTTTTTAAAAATACAGGTAGAATACCGTCAGGTCCACATCCTTTCGATACATCTAATTTATTCAATGCTTCTCTAATGATGGTGGTACGGCGAGGAAAGGCGAGCATGGCAAACCAGTATTATGGATCACAATTAATTGTGATCCCCACCACCGGACCACCAGCCCAGCGAACCCCCACATCTCACCAGGAAGCATTTTTGTTGTTTATTTTTCTGTGCTCACTCGATCACTCACATCGTCGAAGTATAGATAACCGAAACAATACGAAAAACGCACCATTGCCGATCGTGAAATAGTGCGTAATTAAGCATCGGCACAACCTTTCACAGCCAATGCTCGAAGCAAACTTTTTTTCGTAAACTTTCATTTTTTACAACTGTATCAATTCTGTAGAAGCTTCTCAAGAACAATCTATGCGAATCTATTTAAAATTGTGATTGAGAGATTTGATAAAAGTAAGTGTGCGTAGATGCATTTCGTGCCTTCTGGCAACTTTATGCTTCTATTCTATTGATGTCCAGGCTCATCGGTTTAGCACCAACCGGCGGAGACTTGGTCCTATACACCATGAAATAATTATCTCCAATCCACTCAATCAATTGCTGTGTCTTATGATATATTGGATGGATTAATTTATATGAGATAACTCAATACAGACGTCATCCGAAATTTGTTTATTGCCAGGCAACAGGTGTTGCCCCACCCTATTTGAAATCTTGGCTACGCCTATGCAATAAGATGAATGATTTTAAAAAATACAATGTTAGCAAAAAGTACCTACCTTGAAACAGCTTCATGTATGTATGTATGTATGTATGTGAATATTTACTTCGCAAAAATTTTAAATCCTTCATAGTTTGTCAGAAATATAAGTCTTATAACGTTGCACCTCACTTTAGTGTTTGGTTTTATGTCAAGCTCTGAATTCGGGATTACAAGTTCAAGCATGGATGTGCTAAGGAATAAACTAGACTCAGAATGTTTTCCGAAAGTTAGGAGGAAAGTGATTTTACAAATTAGAACCACATTTTTTTAAACACGTAGAACATAAATGTTTAATTTCCACTCGATGTTTAATTGCTTGAATAAAATATCATTTAGGGTGAATCGCAGCTCCATGTATTTTTTCCTATCTTTTATCTCGGTCTCGCAAACTCACCTTGCTATTTCAAATTGATAAATCTCGATTGTTAGTGAATGTACATCGAATCGAACTCTAGCAGATTGCTCACAGCAAGTAAGCATACAAACTGATGTGATTAAATTTTCAATATCTAGTACCGACTCTGAGTTATATCAATTCTAAATATTGAGGTAATGACTGTCGCCAAGAATGATTCAGCATAAGCCCTTAATACAATGTGCTTATTTATTTCTTAATTTCTTAAGATTTTCCTGAACAATTTGAAAATACTATTTAATCGACTTTGATTAGAGTATGTTTTTTTTTTCTAAAGGTATTATTTAATCGACTTTGATTAGAGGAGAAGAGAGGAGGCTGTGCATGTGAGCGGACGTGACGTTTGTTTTTTCGCTACAATACAGCAAATTGAAAATTATTAAAAATACTGATATTACAACTAACAGTAGTATCCAAAGTAGTTTTTGAAATTAACTGTGATGAAGCAATGTTTTGGAAGTCAACCGAACCAAAACCGGTCGCGTTCTCTATTCGATAAAAAAAAAATAGTCGTTGTCGTTGAATTTTGTCGATCGTGAAAATAACATTCTATTAATGGTGAAAATTATAGCAGGGCTTACATTGACTGAGTGGTTGGAGAAAAACATTATCAAAAAGTCGCAAAGAACAAAACACGGAGAACAAAACGGTCCATTTTTTAACTTGGGCAAATTTTCTGTGGCTCATCGACCCAATTCGTATGTTTCTTCGACGGATGACTGTGTCAGTTCGTGACTTCGCAGTGTTATGGAAATTGTTGTCTGCTCGCTTTTCATAAATGGTATACAGGATCCAGCAAAACTCAGCTAAGTATTATATTTAAGATGTTCATAGATGATCCAGACAACCTGGGCTATACAACATGTGGAATTGAAGGTCTAAATATGTTGATGTAGTTCAGGCCCAACCTTGGGTTTTACTTTACTTGGCAAGCTTCACCTCAGTCTCACTCTCATATACCACTTTGACGTCGTAACGTTTGAAGTTTTCAATCGTAATGCAGAAAGTGTTTTAAATGTATATTATCCATTTCAGATTTTTGATTTATTCACCAAAAATCAGCAATTTTTGGTTTCACGTGAATAGCCAATCCACATTGGACCCATCGATCTCAGATCTGATGTTCAAACTCACGGTCACCTAAATTTCTCCTGACAAATCATCACCAATTATCCAAATTGGTTTCCATGCAGTGTTGAAAAATTCCTTGTCTTCCCAATAAAAAGCCACGATTACTCTTCGGAGTGGCTCCAACAGCATTCTTACAGTTGCCTTAAAGACTGCCCCAGATAGAATGGACGCATCCAGTTTTCAGTAAGAATATTACACAAGTATTTGAAATTCAATTTTTATTAGATATACTTTTAACATTTGATCAACACATCTGGTTAGTCCTTCTCCATGGCTGGATTTTGTACCTGGACGCTGGTGGGAGGGCCTAATCTCATGTTATTGATTCATTGGAGATAGCTGATTTATGATAGATGTCGCTAGGTCATGTCATTGTATGACCTTCTACTCTAATGAACCATTCATGGGAGAACCAAAGGTCCAGCCACACAAAGTAGTGATAATATCACACTTGTTGCTCTTTCTATTTAATTGCCACGTTGTAGCACGCATGTATACAGGCACTAAAGTTGAGTGTGATATTGGCGGGTTGGGCCGCAAATCACTAAAAATTTAATCATAGATAGATTTATTCAATTTTGAAAAAATTAAATATTCAATTTGAGGTGGAAATTTGAACTTTGTCATAGAATTTCCTATGCAGTGGACTTCTAGACCGTGGCCATAAGTATTGTGGTTTTGTGGGATGCAGAGGGGCCCATTTAGGACCATAAGTATTGTGGTTTTGTGGGATGCAGAGGGGCCCATTTAGGAACTCAGAATGAAAGAAGTGCTACAAGTCTATCAGACGCCTGACTATCAAGTAGTTAAGGGACATGCCAGGAGGTGCAGTTTTCATTGGCGTGGCAATTCTTTCATTGTTCATAAATTATGATTTAAATATATGCGGTATACGACAGCCGGGTTTCAAATTATAGCAAATCATAGGGAGATGTTACTTTGATATAGCACTTCTAAGAAATCAGATACGTATTCTTTCATCCCCCGTTCTTCTACTTCCAGACACTCTTTTTTTTTCAGAGAGCGAGTAATGGCGCTATAACCATAAGCCATATAGGGCTAGGACTTTAGTTTATGCTTAAGTCCCAACCGTTTGAGGAGAAATGGAGCATCACTTAACCTTTTTAGATTAGATGCCCCCAACGACTATTTTTTTTAATACTTTGTTTTTTTGTTCTGTGCACCAAACAGAGCTTTCTGTTCAACTATTCTCTCCGACTATTCATTTCCCTTTTCCTTTGATATTTACTGAAGACTACGTAGGTTCCCCGTGTCTTCTTAAATGCTAATGCTATTTAATCGACTTTGATTAGAGGAGGTATTTTGAACCCATAAAAAAAATCTGGCTTTGAGGAGATGGGTAAAAAGTAAACATCCATTTCGACGTACAGACGTTGTTCCCACATATAGATTAAATGCATTTACCCACCTTTTGGAGTAGTCCACTTATCTCCAAAATGCGTAAAAAACACCCATTTGTGAGTACTTTGATTCCTCCTGGTGGTATGCTTGAGATTATTTATGCTACACACTACGAAATTCCAAATTTTATACAAGAGGCAATTCATCTTTGACGTTAAACAAGCTTAATAAAACAATATTTCGTGTAAAATTATGTCTTTTGAAAGGTATAAAAACGAACTCGACAATCCGGTTGTTTGATTTAATTTATTTTCCCGTCTCTTGCAATTCAAACCGCTAACAAGTGTCAGTCTCAGGGCACAGAACTAACTCTTTGGTAGTGTGCATGTTAATTGTAGAATATGGACCCCCTCAACATTTTAAATCCCTAAGCAAACCCTAAGAACGAAAACTCAGAACGCTTTAATCAATTCATTGTTAAAAAGCTCTTTTCCTTTAATCCTTGTCATAGGGAACGTCCATTAATTACGTCACGCAAAAATGACTTTTTATTAACCCCCCCCATGTCACGTTTTTTGTATGGACCTTCAAATTTTTTGTATGGATCGTCACGTTTTCCAAAACCCCCTGCTTGACGTAATTAATGGACCTTCCCATATTTGTCACAAGCTTTCACTGATAAAGATGCATCTAACCTTCTCTTGACTTAAATTTTCAACCACTTCTTAGGGGAGGACAGTTCATAATTGTCGTGACCTGACCGAAGTTTTCCGTCTTGATAATCTTGATAATCTGTTGCTGCTGCTACTGGTCCGTTGCTGTCAAAGTTCGTTACAAGAATGAACTGAATCAGCACAGCTAGCTGGTATTTATAGCTAACGGTCTCCCATGTCAATGCGTTGTGTTGGTTTTGTTTACTGTCACAAAGTGAGGAGGTTTTCGCATAGCTTACTGCAAGTTTTATTTCGTTTCACGCTCAGTTGATTATACTCAAATCAGATGATTATACCCAAATCGTAAGGTAAATTTATACACTTAAAATCCTTCAAACTATTTAACATTTGCTTCACACATACTCTCTATACTACAATCCCCCCCTCGTCTACTCTGAATATTTTTTTTGTGTTTTTATGTAAAATGTATTTCATATTCTTTAATATGTTGGTTTGCATACGCAAGAACACAGCTTTTTTTTTTTTAATTTCATTTTGAAGTTCAGCATTAGTTATTTTGCATGAATGTAATATTTTTTTTTTATTTTTTTTTTTGTGTTGCCATCAGCATGTATCTCTGCGGTTATAAGTTATACAGTTTTTTTTGACTAAAATATTTACCTGCACTTGTAGTAATTCAAGAAAGCAGCTTCTAAAATGAAAAAAGTGCCACTATAATTATTAAGGCCTGCACCAACAGTCAATAATGTGTGATCAGCACTAAAAAATTAGGAATGAGCAACAAAAAGATGAGAAAAAGATCTTCGGATACCCTGACCGGTAAATCTGTCAGATCAAGCAACAGCTATTGCAAGTATGCGTGCAATTAAATACGGCAGTAGCCTGCCTTAGGGTCATGTAGTTTGAGCACCAAACGAGTTCGCATGTCGTTCCATTTCCATTGGATTTTCCCATAAAAAAAACAGTAAAATGAGCAAATGGATAAATAAATAACCATATAAATATCCATTGCTCATTTTTACTGTTTTTTATGGGAAAATCCACAAAATTGAAAGACATAGTGTAATAGTTTGAGTGCTCGAATTACATAATTTGGCGGATATACTGCCATATTTAATTGCACATATACTAATAGCTGTTGCCTTATTTGATAGATTTACCGGTCACAATTAGATTATCCGAAGATCTTTTCTCATCTTTTATTGCTCATTCCTAATTTTTTAATGCTGATCACACATTATTTGTTGGCACAGGCCTTAATAATTTAGTGGCACTTTTTTCATTTTTTATTGCTCAAATCTCTCTTTTAATTGATGATTAATTATGCTGCCGTTTTTTTTTTTCATTACCAGACTGTTTGTTTGAATAATATTTATTATATATATTCCATCTGACCTAAGGTGGTTTTAATGAATTTGTTTATGACGGGAAAAAGCCGTTTAAATTTGGCGTAAAAACCCCATATCTTTTGCAAAACAATACAGTAAAAAACAATACAATACAATACAAAACATTGCTTAGTTGCACATTCGTAAACATAATTAAAATAAACAGGGTTACAAACGTAGAGTATAGTCAAAGTATAAAATAAGAAACATCCATAGTTCGGAGCAGTCCTCTTCGTCAATCAATTATCCTCATCAAATATCGTTCTCGTAGTACAGTGAAAGTCGAATAGAAAATACACAACGGTGAACCTAGCTGACATGAAGCGGATAGGGTCATGAAGTCCATATGATGAATTACGGGGTTCAAGCAGCAAGAAGTCCCGCTGACGAAGCATTCGTTCAGGTGCGTAGAATAATACATCATGGGTGGTTCTATTGTAATGGGTTTTTTTTTTTTTTAATTCTATCGAGATTTCGTCTCAAAATATCCGCAAAGGACTAATTATTTTAATTTGATTAACATATTTTGTACAAAAATTCACTGTATTTATTAATTTCTTCTTCTCGAAGCCTGAGCTTCCCTTTATGAAGACTATATGCCTCTTCATGAATTTGATAATTTGAATTTTTTTGAGGTTACAATGCCCAATCATGTCCTGAATCTATTGCACATGTTCTCTGCAAGTTTCTCTTTCCATCAGCTAATCGTGAAAATCAGTATCGACCGCAAAATTTCAACAAATTTAACAAAAGTCTGGCAAGTACAAAATTCGTTTCATTAGCATGCAATTATCTGTACATCAATTTACACAATTAAGGTACTTAAAATTGGTATAACTTGGAACATTATTCCAATAAAATATCATTATCCTCAGAACACATCACTAATGCCTTCAAGATTATCATAGGTCAGCATAACTATTGATTTCAAGTTTATAATTGACCTGAAAAATCCTTAATCAATCTAATATTCTAATTGAAAACTCATGGTTGTAAAAAATATTCACAGAAGTGATATTTTGTTTAATTTTTTTGTTTTCCTGTGTTGTCAACATTTTCACGTTTCGAAAACTTAAGCGTTATGTGGAGTAAACTCGGGTAATGCAACATAATTCTAGATTTCATTGACTTATAAACTCCGACATTACAGTTTGTTTCCATAACGCCACTGTTTCCCGCCCATTATGAGCAAGTTCTGATGGAATGCAACGGATACATTTTGATGCTCGATAAAAAAAAAGCGTACATCAATATCAATGCTGTTTGAATATAAATATATACTTAAACATCAACGTAAACCCTGGATGCAGTACGGTCACTGTAACGGTTGTAACACTCTTAACAGGCCTGTTTTCACATGTCCAATATTGTCAGCTTAGAGAAAAATAAGCATTTGGTGTCAAAGTTGACAATCGGAATGGACTACCGTCACTGATAGCTAATACAGTGAAGCTTTGAAGCTCTAACTGAAAACTTGAACATGAAAGCCATATTCTCATGGCGAAATAGAATAACAGAGAACAAAATCAATTAGGATTTTTTTTTTTTTAACCATCACATCATTTCCAATCAAGAAAAAAAAGGTCAAGGCTGTGTTTGCTAATTCTTAATATTTTTTTTTTAGCAACATCCATCAACTTCAAAAATAGCTTGAAAAGCCATTCATTTCAATAATTCCATTTACTTTGCTATAAAAACTTGCTAGCATAATGGTGAAATTTTGATTTTACTTCCATTCTTTGTGGTCTAATTATAAGAACAGTCATTATGTCGATCAATTTCATTCTCAGATTACCTACGACCTACTCTACTTCCTATTACATCATCTTCCTCCGCAATATGTCAGAGAGGATCTGTTTTGCCCACTGCGGTCTACTCCACTGCCCATTTCTGTCAGGGAGCCTTACCGAGGGTACTTGTGATCTCCTCCACCCTTCCGTCGGAGATTCTGTTTCATATTCCATTTGGCCACTCCACTGCCCATTTCCGTCAGGGAGCCTTACCGATGGAACTTATGATCTCCTCCGCCCTTCCGTCGGAGGGATTCTGTTTCATATTCCATTTGGCCACTCCACTGCCCTTATCCGTCAGGGAGCCTTACCGATGGAACTTATGATCTCTCCGCCCTTCCGTCGGAGGGATTCTGTTTCATATTCCATTTGGCCACTCCACTGCCCATTTCCGTCAGGGAGCCTTACCGATGGAACTTATGATCTCCTCCGCCCTTCCGTCGGAGGGATTCTGTTTCATATTCCATTTGGCCACTCCACTGCCCATTTCCGTCAGGGAGCCTTACCGATGGAACTTATGATCTCCTCCGCCCTTCCGTCGGAGGGATTCTGTTTCATATTCCATTTGGCCACTCCACTGCCCATTTCCGTCAGGGAGCCTTACCGATGGAACTTATGATCTCCTCCGCCCTTCCGTCGGAGAGATTCTGTTTCATATTCCATTTGGCCACTCCACTGCCCTTATCCGTCAGGGAGCCTCACCGATGGAACTTATGATCTCCTCCGCCCTTCCGTCGGAGGGATTCTGTTTCATATTCCATTTGGCCACTCCACTGCCCATTTCCGTCAGGAGCCTTACCGATGGAACTTATGATCTCCTCCGCCCTTCCGTCGGAGGGATTCTGTTTCATATTCCATTTGGCCACTCCACTGCCCATTTCCGTCAGGGAGCCTTACCGATGGAACTTATGATCTCCTCCGCCCTTCCGTCGGAGGGATTCTGTTTCATATTCCATTTGGCCACTCCACTGCCCATTTCCGTCAGGGAGCCTTACCGATGGAACTTATGATCTCCTCCGCCCTTCCGTCGGAGAGATTCTGTTTCATATTCCATTTGGCCACTCCACTGCCCTTATCCGTCAGGGAGCCTCACCGATGGAACTTATGATCTCCTCCGCCCTTCCGTCGGAGGGATTCTGTTTCATATTCCATTTGGCCACTCCACTGCCCATTTCCGTCAGGGAGCCTTACCGATGGAACTTATGATCTCCTCCGCCCTTCCGTCGGAGAGATTCTGTTTCATATTCCATTTGGCCACTCCACTGCCCTTATCCGTCAGGGAGCCTCACCGATGGAACTTATGATCTCCTCCGCCCTTCCGTCGGAGGGATTCTGTTTCATATTCCATTTGGCCACTCCACTGCCCATTTCCGTCAGGGAGCCTTACCGATGGAACTTATGATCTCCTCCGCCCTTCCGTCGGAGGGATTCTGTTTCATATTCCATTTGGCCACTCCACTGCCCTTATCCGTCAGGGAGCCTTACCGATGGAACTATGAGTCTCCTCCGCCCTTCCGTCGGAGGGATTCTGTTTCATATTCCATTTGGCCACTCCACTGCCCATTTCCGTCAGGGAGCCTTACCGATGGAACTTATGATCTCCTCCGCCCTTCCGTCGGAGGGATTCTGTTTCATATTCCATTTGGCCACTCCACTGCCCTTATCCGTCAGGGAGCCTCACCGATGGAACTTATGATCTCCTCCGCCCTTCCGTCGGAGGGATTCTGTTTCATATTCCATTTGGCCACTCCACTGCCCATTTCCGTCAGGGAGCCTTACCGATGGAACTTATGATCTCCTCCGCCCTTCCGTCGGAGGGATTCTGTTTCATATTCCATTTGGCCTACTCCACTGCCCTTATCCGTCAGGGAGCCTACCGAAGTTAATATTCTTTCTCCATCCTTCCATCGGAGAATGTGCCCTTTTACTAGTGAGCAGCGTTGTTAATCAAGCAAAATTATACCTACCAACTGTGCCATTGTCGTGACCTGACCGAAGTTTTCCGTCTTGATAATCTTGATAATCTGTTGCTGCTGCTACTGGTCCGTTGCTGTCAAAGTTCGTTACAAGAATGAACTGAATCAGTAGTAGTAAAATTGATCTTTATTTTCATTGTCTGTCTTCTATACTAAATGTACATTGTAAGTGTTTTAGCCCATTGGGCTCTTCAGCTTTGTTTGAGTGTTTTATGTGATTGATGTGTTTAGTGTGTTTTGTGATTTAATATTTTTTTTTGTTCAGTTCAGCCCATGGGGCATTGTTTGGTAAAAATTTGATAACCTAGTTCTAAAGCTACAACTACAACTACAATTTGAAAATCCTAGGGGTGGGGAACCAGATTCCGAATGATCTGGTGATCCGATGTCAGGCAGCGTGCCCTGTACCGATTGATAGACTCACTAAAGCGATCGTCGAGCATTTTTATCTCGGCCAGACGGTGGACCTCAGATGTTCTTGTCCTCGGAGGGGTGTTCAGGATCATCCTGAGGAACTTATTTTGAACACGCTGAAGCTTCAGGTGATGTGTTTTTGCGCAACTCTCCCAGATTGGCATGCCGTACTCAATGACTGGAAGTATGATTTGCTTGTAGACAGCAAGCTTGTTTTTCAGGGATAATGTAGACCTTCTGTTGATCAATGGGTACAGTAGCTTCAACAGAACGTTGCACTTTGTGACAGTTTTGTCAACCTGTTCCCTGAAGATAAGCTTGCTGTCTATTGTAACGCCAAGATAGACAGCTGATTTGGCCCATTCCACCGTTGTGTTGTTTAGGCTTATTTTACAATCCTCAGGCGGAACAAGTCTGGGAGAGTTTGAGTGTGGGAAGAGGATGACCTGGGTCTTCGCCGCGTTGATACAGATCTTCCAATCGGTGAAGTATTCAGACAGAACATTCAGGCTTCGCTGCAGTTTCGCTGTAAGCGCTCTTATTACCCTACCATTGTGGACGACTGCGGTATCATCGGCGAACAACGACAGAGATCCATTTTCAGGGAGCGGGGTATATCCGAGGTGAATAGGTTGAACAGAAGTGGACCTAGTATACTTCCCTGCGGAACACCGGCGGAAATTTCCTGTGCATCAGAAACTGCACCTTGCAGCGAAACACGGAATGTCCTGTCCGACAGATAATTTTTAATTATCTTCACCAGGAAGATGGGAAGATTGTATCGTTTTAGCTTGTACACCAAGCCATCGTGCCACACGTTATCAAAGGCCTTCTCGATGTCGAGAAGTGCCATGGCAGATGATTTCGAAACAGACTTGTTCCGTCTGAGGATGTTAATGACTCGGTTAAGTTGGTGAATTGTCGACCGACCACGTCGGAAGCCAAATTGTTCGTCGAGCAAGATGTTCAGCTCATCGGCGGATGAAAGAAGCCGACGGTAGATCGCTTCTCAAATAGCTTGGATAATCCTGAGAGAAGGCTGATGGGCCTATAGCTCTTGGAACATGAAGGATCTTTCCCAGGTTTCTGGATGGGAATGACTTTTGCTGATTTCCAACACGAGGGGAAGTAGCTAAGTCGCAGGCATTGGTTGAGAACCATCGCCAGATGATTATAGAACTGGGGGCTCAATTGCTTGAGCTCCAAGTTCATGATGTTGTCGAAACCTGGGGCCTTCATGTTCTTTGAGCCTTTGATATAAGTCAATAATTCGTCTGCTGAGATCTCCAACTCCTCTGTGAAATCGTTGGGGCTTAGATGGATGTTAGTAATAAGCGCGCTAACGGCAGTTTCGTGTGGACTGACGATGTTTTGTCCGAGATTATGGGAGCTGACGAAGTGTTGACTTATTTCAGCAGCCTTCTCTGCAGGAGTTATCAATCGATCCTTAGAGCCATTGCTGTCTAATGGGATCAACGGTGGAATGGGCCTTGGCTTAGTTTTTAAAATTTTGGTCATCTTCCAGAACGGCTTTGCACAATCAGGAAGAGAGCGGATCTTGTCAGCAAAATTGTTATTCTTAAGGTCCACCATTCTGGCCTTAATAATTTTCGTCACTCGATTACAGTGACGTTTGAGCGTTGGCAAACCAGTTCGCTGGTATTGCCTTCGAATCGCGTTGCGCAATTGAATAAGTTCTTTAGTGGGTCTATCAATGGGTACAGAGTTGCTCACCTGATCTATCACCGGTACATGTTGCTCCTGGCCTGGGAGATCGCTTGCTCGATGTCCTGCAGCTGCCGTTCGATGTCATCAACCGAATCAAGGCGCATGTCGAAATCGATGATGTCGTCAACGTGTTGTCGGAACCTCTCCCAACTGGCGCGATGGTAGTTCCGTCTGGTGATTCGATGCCGGTTGACCGAGGAGCCAACTTCGGCCACCACCGGATAGTGGTCCGAGCTGAGCTCCTGGTGCACGACCGGCTGGGCGATGTTGTTCCGCATGTTCGTGAGGAAGATGTCGATTGTCGAATGGACCCCGGATCTGCTCAACCGGGTGGGAGTATCCGGGCCCAGTACGGTGTAATGTCCCTCTTCTAGGTCTTCCTGCAGAATTATTCCGTTCTGGTTGCGCCGGGTGTTCCCCAGGTTTCATGTTTCGCATTTAGGTCGCCGGCGATGATAAATTGCCCCTTCCTCCGAGTTAGCTTGCGAATGTCGTTCCGTAGGACCGTTGTTGTTCCGTTAGCGTTGCTGGCTTGCTTCGGACAATACGCCGCGATGATGGTGACAGGGCCGACGGCAGTTTCGACTTCAACTCCGATGGCTTCAATGGACTGCAGCTGAAGACTCGGAAGCAGAAGGTAGTTGATGTTGTAGCGCAGGGCGATCGCAACTCCTCCTCCACTAGAGCCGCTACGATCAAGTCGCACAATTCGATATCCTGGGATGAAAACGTTCAGTTCCGGCTTGAGATGTGTCTCGGTGACAATGGCGATGTCGATGGCCTTCCTGTTAAGGAGGTCACCGAGCTTCACGGTTTTGTTCCGGATGGAACAAGCATTCCAATTTAGGATGTTGATGGTGCGATTATGGTCCATACTTGAAAATAAATTTCATCGTCACGGATGTGGCGGCTTTGAGCTGTTCCTCCTTCGAGCGGCAGGATCGTAGTTGGCGGTAGAGCTCTTGCACGAACTCAACCATTTGCTCCGAGTCGTAGAGCTGTCCATCGGCCGGTGGTTGTGTGGAAGTACTGCAACCTGGATTACACCAACCTGGAGGAAGAGCCGGCGTCGGGGTGGCGGTGGCTGCCACGAATCGTTGCTGTACCGATGGTGATGGGCGGTTCGCATGTCGTGGATTCAATTGCAACGGTGGTAGATTCGGCACCTGGTACCGAAGCGTTGGGAAATTTTCTCTCGTCCATCCGAGGGGAGCACGGCGCTGGCCAGGTCGGGACTTGGTGGACGCCTGCTTGCGGATCGCCAGAAACTCCGCACGTTTGGGACAACTTCGATTGCTGCCTTCATGATTATCGCCACAGTTGGCGCACTTGGGAGGGGCACCTTCGTCCATCGGGGCACAATCCTTGGTGGCGTGTGCTCCAGCACACTTGCCACACCGTGGTTTCATGTGGCAGTTTCGGGTTCCGTGGCCGAACACAAGGCAGTTGCCACACTGCGTCACGTCGTGTTTTCTCGGGCGATACCGGTCCCACTCGACAATAACGTTGAAGAGGTCCCGTGTTTTCATCAGTTCCGTCATCGTAACGGAACCCTTTCTCCAGGTGGACCAGATAGAGTTGGTCCCGATGATTTTCCTGTTGCTGTCGTCTTATAGGGAACACCTTCACTGGTTTAAGAGCGGCCGCTTGCAGCTCCTTGATAATTTCCTCCGGAGTGAATTCCGGAAGCCCACGCAGAATCACCTTCAGCGGCTTGTTTCCTGGTGCATCGTGAGTATAGAACTCATATCGTTTTGCGACTAGATGAGCTCCAACAGCACGGTACTCGGTTTCCGTTGGGCACATGATTTTTATGCCGGTACTGCACAGCTTGTAGAGCGGATTAACTTTAATCGCTGCAAGCTCCGTTCTTAGAGCAGCGATGTTTCTTGATGTGGTGTAAAGCGGCGGGATCTTCACTTTTTTCGGTACCTCCTGTACCGGGAGCGCAGCAAACCGATTGCTCGCTAGAAGTCGGGCGTTGGGGTCCGATGGACCGGTGTCGTCTTGCCGTAGTCGCTTGCAGCTGCTCGGTTTTGGCGTGGTTTCAGGAACTAATGCCGCTGGTGTGGATGTCACCACTTGTTGATTTTTTCGACCCATTGCCATGGCAACAGGTCGAGTGAGAAAATTTTCACAACCTTGCAGCGTTTTCTTCTGGCTTGCTATCGCTAATAACTGAGCAAGCGCTGGTGATAGCTCACGATCCGGACGCGCAATCGCGGGAAATCGGACGGGGGGGAAACAGGGGAAAAAAAACAAACTTTGTGTCGATTGAGCGAAAAACACGACCGAACGTGTCGCTTGTTCAAACTGGAATGATGAACTGAATCAGCACAGCTAGCTGGTATTTATAGCTAACGGTCTCCCATGTCAATGCGTTGTGTTGGTTTTGTTTACTGTCACAAAGTGAGGAGGTTTTCGCATAGCTTACTGCAAGTTTTATTTCGTTTCACGCTCAGTTGATTATACTCAAATCAGATGGTTATACCCAAATCGTAAGGTAAATTTATACACTTAAAATCCTTCAAACTATTTAACATTTGCTTCACACATACTCTCTATACTACAATAATGTACTTCTTTGGTAAAACGGCACTGTGCGGATTTTGCAGAATGCTTTCTCAAATTGCTCATTCAGTAAATGAAATATCATCTCTTCCCAACCAATCCCAGCATCTTCAATAGGAAAGCAATGAAAACCAACGTGGTCTACTCTACCACAGGAGTGCTTTGTGGATTGTTCTACCCTATCAAGCTGCCTTTAAGTACATACAGGTAAATGCATTGCAGTGCTGCAAGAGCTACAGCCAACCCACGACGGTTCCTATGGGTGCCGTCGTCGTTCGTTCGGTAGTTCGACCCGACCGACTGCCTTCCTGGTTATGGTTAGCTAGGTGGGAATATCGGTATTCATGAGGCACAATGCACTTGTTCTCTGAATAAATATCTCTGACCACGGCTACTGTGTGTTATTGTTAGCAACTAGGGAGTGTTTAAAAAGCGTGAACCTCACATACACACAATTTGGCAGCGAAAGGGAGATGGGTGGTTTTTTGGTTCCACCGAGGGTGGAATGCAACCAGGAAAAAAAATCAACTATAAATATGAACTGTTTGAAAATCGTTTTCATGGGGCCGGGAGGTATCATTCGACGTAGAAATTTCAATTATTCCACTGGGGTAGAGACGTGTACGTTCATGACTGCAACGTGATTCGAATCGAATGTTCCATGAGTGAAAAATGATTCAACAGCGATTAAAGAATTCTGGAGAGTGTGAGCTTTTTAAGCAATAGAGGTAGTTGAAATTAAATGGAAAATACTAATCTTTCCATCATTTTCTATTTACGATTAAAGAGTTTTAAAGGTAACCCATTTCACATTTCTGACATTGTTTGGCTAAAATTCAGACCATTTCTTAAATTATCAAGCCCAAATGAATTAAATTGCCCGCAAAAGTCCTGTCCAAACATTGCGATGCAACACTGGCAATCATAATTTGCAATCTGATACCTGAAACGAAAATCTACTGCACAATCGACAAAACGGAAAAGCAAAACCTTGCAGCCCGGTGTAGCATCACATCAACCAAACGAAACACAACGATGTTAGCTTCTCTACATCGTCGTCACTTTTCTCCTAGCTCCACTGCATGACACTTTTTGTGACCCCCAACACTTCACCCTACTTGACCGAAATGACCGTGTGACACCGCAATCACATCCCAGCAATGAACCAATTTCATAAATTGGAAAAAAAAGAGATGACCATCGGAAAATGCCCATTCGCTCCACAGAGCAGTAGTGATACATTTGTATGTTAGAGGAGATGATTCGAAGGAATGGAAAAATATGAAATTTTGAGACGAAAACAAGCCATGTCAGTCACACTGTTGTCCAGTTTGATGTGCTGGTGATGATGATGGAAGTTACCACACACAACGAAAACAGATGCTGGGCATAAGTTTTGGGGGTAAAAAATGCCCCTACAATACCCAATCAGACTAAAAACACCATGCAGCTCCTTTTTATTCTTCACACAGAACAGGAAGGGTGGATGGGGAATTTGACTTCAGTAAGCTTCAGAGCTTTCTCACACAGGAGGAGAGAAATCGAAATGAAGCAAACAAACTCAAAGTTTTGATTTATGCATTTCATGTGCCAACATTTATAAGAAAAGTTAAAAATTTACTTTTTGAAAGATAAGAAAATAACTGGCACAAAGTGAAACTGAGCTCTGGAAAAGCATTTCAAAAACTGTAGCATGTTAATTCTGCCTCGGACAGGTTACATACCCTCGACAGGTTGCATCAGTGCTGGGAAATAAACGGTCGGGTTGACGGCGACCTTCTGACTTGAGCGATGCATTTTCGATCACAGCCGGAAATGAATAAATTCATATCGGAAAGATATATGTATGCACATACGAATGATTTCTGAACAAGCTGAGATCGATGCGAGCGGAGTATGGAAAATGTATCCACGGAAAAGTTGAAAAAAAGTTCACCATTCCGAAAGGTTCATTAATTTTAAAAATAACACATTTAATCGAGCCATCATTTTGTGGGGAATCGGTTGATAAATTATTGCCATTATTTGTACATTTGTGTCACTCTTTATCAGGGACAAATCTCGCTGGGATAATGCGCCGTACATTTACTGACCTATTTGAATAATGGATGATTGCGCTGCATATATGCATAAAGATTTAAAGTGTTTCGCTGCGTCAAACCAAACGTCCTCTCCAGAAACGGTGTGAAACAGGCGCCACGGTAGAAACCGAATCAAGCCCTGATAAAGAAGTACACAATTTAACCCCTGACTACTCTGACATCAATTATATTTTTTAGTAAAACATGCTTGATTAGTATATCAGACTTCCACATAAAAATTAGAAACAATATTGGGGATGTGAAAATAGGAAAAAAAATTGGCGGGAATTCCAAAAGGAGTAACTAAGGATACGTTCAATTCAGGAGGATAAATTTCATTATGTTCGAATGGAAATGGAGTAGATGTACGTAAGTCGCATGCAGAGTAATATAATGTCAACAGAGCTGGTCAAATTTGGTCAGATTTAGTCACTTATTATAGTAAAAGGTCATAGTCAAAGCGAATGACATCAACTGTTAGAGATTATTTTGCCAATAACGTACATGTGAAGTTTTTTTGCCTTTTCTTTCAATTTATTGCCAAATTAATCGAATCAACCAAGATAGATTCCTGAGGCCTATAGCTCAAATAATCATCTATTTTATCAACTGATAAACGCCGTCCACGCCAAAATCCAGACAAAGTATTGATTCTGGGTCTTAGTCAAATAAAAGCCTGTCCACGTTGAACTTCGAACACCAAAATAATAGCAGCAAAAAAAATTACACATGATTCGAAAAACAAACCGATTGTTTAGAGAATAATAGAGTTATATCTACATTAGCGCATGAGCATGAGCATGATTGAACGCCCGAAGTTGCTTCTCTGTTGTTGCCAGATCAGCGAATCAACAGATAATGCGTGGGCCTAACATACATCTTCAATGAGTAAAAACTGGTGATCCCAAACTAAAGCAATACCTGCGCCAGCCCCGCCAGAATGCAGGTCAAGTAAAGAAAGGGTAGGAATATGTAGACGTGATACTGTACCACTTCCACGAGAAAACACCGGAATTTTGGATAACTGGATTGGGTAGCAGCAGGGTTCGTTGTGGTTAACGATAAGTTGTCAAGTGAAATATTTGAAAAATAGCACTGATTTCCGATTTGAACCGATTTAAACCAATAGTAAGGATGCTATTAGGGCCACTCACAAAGTGTGATTGTGGTTATGCATTGGGAAAACAAAGTAATTTTTAAAAATGCTGATAAGCCGATTTTGACCGGCTAAACCAACAGTAAAAATGCCATTGGGGCCACTCACAAAATGATAGTGATTTTTTTCATTGGAAAACTTGGAGACGTTTTACCATTCTGGAAAGCCGATTCGGACCGATTTAAACCAACAGTAAGGATGCTATTGGGGCAACTCACAGAGCGTGATGGTGGTATTTCATTAGGAAAACAAGGCAATTCATCTCAACGTCTGAGAGTGTTGGACCGATCTACACCGTACTGTTGCCGCTGGAGTCATTACAAAATGGGGCAGTGGTTTATTTGTTCCAAGATAGGGTGGCCCAATGAGCATAGCAAACGGATAATTTGGATCACAAATAATTATGTAGGTATGCGCACAGCAAAATCTAGCCAAAGAAAAACTCACAGTGTAGCATTATTTCTATTTATTTTTAAATCCGGAATAAAATCATGGTAACTAAGGGTTAATTCATGACTCATTTATACAGCAATATCTTTCTCATTATTTGGCTCTCCTTTCGATTTCCCAAGGTTTCGCTTCACAAATGGCCAATTCTTTCAATTGAACAATATTCTGGGGTGTTCGGGGGATTCCTTTGGTTGACGTTGTTTTCTGCATGCCAGGCCTGAGAAGGGGATACCCTTCCTCTTGCCTACTCTACACTGGGGTAGCTAGGTAAGAGATTGTGTGGCCGATCGTATCCCGCCTTTTAAATTCCCTTCACTCAATAGACACTACTTCTATTGAATTGCATAGCCTTCTATGCTCCGTGGACCTATCAATAATTTCTCTTCAGATCTTTGGTTCTTGCAAAAATTGCTGTCCACTCCTAGGGTTGCATGATGATAAGATAGATATTTCCATTTCAAAACATTATAATTGATTACGTACTTCACACAACAAACACATGATTAGTCAAATGTACAAATAGCCTTCGACAACTCTTTGGCCTTGAAATGATCGTCATCCATGCCAAGTTGTAATGTGGTATAAAACCCAAGACCAGAAAGCTGCTTGAAGTCTGCTTTGACATTTGTGTCATCATCCATAACCACGCAGTAAAATTTTGTTAGCAATTTGGCGCTCTTGTTTTCGAACTGGTTTCCTGCTACTTGTTACTGTTTGAGTCTTTAATACCTTGAACGGCCTATATCTTGCCACTTTTTTACTTTTTGAACGAAGAAATACGATGTGTTGGCCTTTTTAGCCACAGCTTGGGTGGAAAGATTCGAGTTTTGATTGACACTGTTTAAAGTATTCCAGTACGTATGATTCGTCGTCCATTATGATACAAGAAAATGTTTGCAAAAAATTGGGTTGAAGCTTCTTAGCACGACATTTTGCAGTGAAATTTTGCTTATCACGGTTCGGCACCATTTTTCACTTTGTACTCCTTCAGTTCTTGCCTCTGTTCATTTTTGTACGTATAATTTTGACTTCACAACTTTGCGAGTCAAATTTCGCACAGAGAGGTTGGGATTTTTTTCCAATAATGGCTACCACCTTCATGTCCATTTGTCGGGAGCATATTTTTCGTTTTCTTCCACTTCCAACCTTCCGATCCATAGTCAAGCGCTGACCAAATGAATCGCAAACATAAAACACGGTATTTTTTGGTAGTCTTATGTCGTTTTCGGTTTTAAACCTGGTTCAGGTCTGGCTCTGACTCGCAATTACCGAACGAAAACGGATCCAGAGTCGAGTCAGGTATTAGTGCAATATTTTTTGGTCATCAGAATTCGACAAAGTCGGCGTCGGTGGTGTAGTGGTAAGCATGACTGCTACTGGCACCCCAGTGGGTCTGGGTTCAATCCCAGTCGACGTCGGTGGTTTTTCTGAGGCGAAAAAATCTTGGTCACGTCTTCCTTCGGAAGGGAAGTAAAGCGTTGGTCCCGATTCATAGTCATGAGTTGTTAGGTAGGGTCCATCATATTAAATTTTCAGGATGTGGAATTTCAACGTTGTATACATGTACATGTATTTTCGTTTTATATATTTAAATTTTCTTACATATCATATTTATTCATAGATATTATTAATTGAATACATTCATGTTTCATCATAAATGATTTTATGTTTAGGTTGCTTCGGGGTGCAGTGCAAACTAATACATGTTATTGCTCCCAAGAACCAGCAGAAAGGAAATTTCGACAAGCAAGGTATGCAGTTCTGAAAACATACAGAACAGGCTATCAATTTTTCCGTCTCAAATTACATACTCCTTATATATACTTATTTCATTTATATATTTCATATTTGATATATATCTCATGAACCTGATTATATTTCATTGATTTAAAACATATAAATACTGGGATGGGAGGGTGCATCAGGGCATCATTGAAGTTTCAATTGGACAATGGAGTGGATGGCCAACCGGAGTCTAGGAGGGGATGTGTCTATCATTCATGATTGCTACATTCCACTCCAACAGTTGTAATGAATTTGACGCGCCTTTCTCAAACAAACCATCTAGTGGAAAGCTTAATTGAATTGCGTATTTTGTTATTCGTTTTATTGGATCATATTGCTGGAAGGAGATTCTCTTATTCCCGCAGGTTTCTCGTAAGTGTCTCTGCTTACGGACCTGCCCAACCCTTTTTGGCCCTTCATACAGCAGTATGTTGAACTTAGAACGGTAACAAAGCATGATCTTTCTGTTAACTAAGTGGAACCGCATGCAGGGCAAGGCCCACGCTAGGATGGTGGCTTCCTACATACATACATACATACATGAGTTGTTAGGTAGGGTCCAGGTGGTGGAGTCGTCTCCCTGGCGTCGGTGATTGTCACCATGTAAGGAAATAGGCCGACGGAAAAAAAAGAAAAAAAGAATTCGACAAAGATTTTTTATTCGGGCTTAACTGACAAACGTAAACAATGGCTTCTCCCCTAAATTTCTCGTTGCACAAATTCTACCCATATAAGTTTCCAATTCTATTGGATACGTGAACTCTTCTTCTTCGAAATGACCGTGGTGGATTGATAGGCGATTTTTCAATGACGAGAAATTCGCGGAAAATATCATTGTTTACGTTTGTCAGTTAGGCCGTTATGAAAAATCCTTGTCGAGTTGTGAAATTATAATTACATCAATTTTATAAGATCAAGTAACTCTTTTAAGCTGGAGCATGAAAACAAGTAACATTTCACAGATATACTTTATTTCGCACGAGGGAAGCAATTTCTTTCACCAAATTGTAGTTTCTACGTAGCGTACCTCCGAGTACTTACACCCAGCGAAGCGTAATGTGGTTTTTGTTCTTGTTATTTATTAGAGAGGCTTGAACGCATTGGTCATTCGCCTCAAAGAGTAATGTAATATTTATCTAATTATGTGTTCGCTGTGTATATGTAAACATTAATGGCGATTGTGATTATGCAAGCCTTGCTTCAACATTAAAGATCTCACTAAACTGCAGCGTTTTTTTGGCGCAGCCGCAGCGAAATCGCGGTGAAAAAATCACCGCGGTGAGATTACATTAGGCTAAGTGACCTTGAACGCACGCACACTACAGCGCCATTTAAAACAAAGGAGTGCAAGTAAGAAGGAAAATCTTTTGGAGGAAAACAAACCATAATTCCTCTGCATGTGCTAGAAAGGGAAAGGTGATTAAACGTCAAAAAGCCTAATGGCGGCTTATGGAAGCGCGTTATCCTACACGATGCGTTTTAAAATTCGCTGCGTTGGTGGCAAAAACAAACGCTGCAGTTTGGGAAGGTTTAAAAACTGAAGTATCTATATAAGAAAACCATTAGATAATTGAATTTTATTGAGCTTCAAAGGCAATAAATGGTTTCTATCAACGTACCATCAACAATCAATATGCACGCTCAAAACTGCCTCTCTTTCATTTGTATTACTGTCCCTTTTTTTCTCATGGAAAAGTTACTCAGTTTTCGTAAAAAGTGGAACAACTCATCAATTGAGTTGTTCCACTTTTTACGAGAATTGAGTAACTTTTCCGTGAGAAAAAAAGCGACAGCAATACAAATGAAAGAGAGGCAGTTTTGAGCGTGTGCAACTAGCGATTTGAAATTGGATCAATGTTGTAGAGCCCCTTGGTCCGAATTACTCCTTGAAGTCAGCACCTTGCTATACATATTGGCGCCTTTGTTTTGATTTGCTGTTATTTTGACAGAATATTTGAGAGTGTGTTCGTATGAGTTCATTATTAGGGGCGCATTATTAAGCTTGGGACCGAGCTAAGGACCGATGTGCTAGTACTGACCGACCGAATTGTACTTTTAACGGGCCTTTACTTTCAATGGTAGACACATTTGTTTTTTCAGATGTCCACCTTGGTCAACATGTATCGAGCGATGGTATAGATCATTGCACGAAGGCGTCATTAATGCAGTTTTGATTGTTCAGGGAGCTTGTTTACGTGGACTTAGAATATTTTCGGTTTGAGATTTTGTGCTCAGAAATTGTTGCGATTGAATTAAACTTGACGGAAAACAGATACAAGTGCTTAATTTTAAATCATTTCCTGAATCTAATAGTACAGAATCCGGATAAAACCAATGAAAAAATTCGTTTGAGCGGTCCAAATTCTAACACCTTGTAAACAAGCTCCCTGAACTGTCAAAAAAGTGAGGTTAATAGATTCGGTGCAATGATCTATGCATGGAGCGAGCTGCATTTCAAGGGGTGCTATCCTTGTCACCGGATCCATGATGTTTGTCGTTGAAAAAGTGTACGAACCATACGCAGCGTGGAAAAGGCGAGCCGAAGAGGAATACATAGCATACTATCTGTTCCGAAAGGATATATGATATATGGATATATGAACCAGAAACAATAAAAAAAATTTGGGTTTCCAGTTATCCTGGGAAACGCCAATTGAAGTTTTCCGATTTTCCCGAACTTCACTAACTTCAAAAATTTATAACTCAAGAACGATTCATCGTAGAAAATAGAAAACATTCTCCAAATTATAATGAAATATTCTCAAAAGTTTGGAAACATTAATATCTTGAAAAAAACATCACAGTGAAGGAAAATTGCTTGGAAAAGCCGTAAGAATCATTTTTTGAACAAAATTAACAAACCACATACTAACCTCTAAAATATACGTTAGGTACTTATAAGCAAATTGGAAGACGACACTTATCGGATTTTTTTTATTATTTTTATATGAAAACGAGTGTTATGCGTCCTCCCTTGTAACACAGGTCTCTCGACCTTCGAGATTTCGTCCACTGAATACGCCCTCAATCTCTGAACAAGTAGCTTTTAGCATACAGCTGTACCAAATCCAGGGACGTTTAACAAATCCTAAAGCGTACTTGCTACATCATTCTCCACTAAAAATACGAAAATTTGGAGAATGGAGATGGCAATAGCCAATCAAATTTTCGTAGGCCAAGCAAGTCGCATGAGTTAAAAAAAAACTTACCAGTCTCCGGTCTCCAGCGAAAATCTAATCCTTAATTTAACCCTGCGCTTACTAAACTAGAAATTTGGGGTAAGCCTAAATTTGTTCGAATATCGGCAACAGAATAAAGAGCTGTGTCTGGAAAAAGAAAGATGTCTGACTTACTGCTTGTAAATGACCTCATTCATACATTAAACTTTCAAACTATAACGTCGAACCGGCTTCCACTCGAGAGTTGTCGACAAACTCTGAGCAAGCAAAAGACGAATATTATTTCTATATACCAAGACATAGCCGATTAGCGGGACTAATATCCACTAAATTTCACCAAACAAACATTATCTGCTACACCAGGATTAATACCGATAAGTGAAGATAATATTCACCAAATTGTGCACCAAAGTGAACGATTACCAGTGAGTCAGGTTTGTAATTTCAATCCCATCCCGAAGCGAAGCGCGAAATTCAAACTTCTACACCAATGTACTGTCTCTATCCTCAATTTACAGCCACGGTAAACCCTTCGCGATAAGCGCTTATTAAGAAATTGAGACGAAAACTTTCCTCTTAGAAGAATTCTTCTACGTGTAGATCTACCCGACAACGAAATTCTCTAAGATTAAATTACATTCAAACAGATTCCCATTCAGTCACCCCTTGCATCCAAGAAACCGAACTCCGAAAATATTCAAAAATGACCGGTCTATCGAACATTCCATGTCATCAGCAGAGAGAACTGTCAAACAAGAGCAAATACTGAAACGTGGACGTAACGTTAGTTTGCGAATGGAGTGAGAAGTAAATTTTCTAGGAAAAATCGGAGGATTGAGCTAGTTGTGGCTTGAAAAACGTGCAGAAGAACACGGAAAGTGAATTTATTGGTGGTGAGTCTATCGGATGTAAGTTGTTTTCTTTTTTGTTTATTTTCTTCCAGGAAATCTTGATGGTTGTCCCAGAAACGTGCCACGACGAGAGGAGGAAATAAAATCTGATCGAGAATTATGTATGAATGGCGAATGTACCACTACCAATGCACCGAGATGAAATTCCAATTGGAAACTGCAGTGCACCTGATTGGAATGCGCAGTCACCTACGTCACCGGAGATTACCTCAGTAGGAATAGGAGAACAATGTTGAGAAACGGATCGGAAAAAAAACAAGAGAACTATTTCTATCGTAAGTATCCTGAATACAAAACTAATTTTAACCTTTTTATTTTAAGGATCTTTACTACACATTATTGGCTCTCCACCATGAAGTTAACAAGCCTGTTGAGATTTTCCAAATTGTGGAAAAGGTTCACGATAGACAACCGTGAGTGTGTTTCGTTATTGTCTAATCTAGACTAACTAAATTATGCTTAAGTGATAGGGATTTAGTAAAACTAACACACCAATATTTACAAATCACTAAATAGTGATAATGACTTAATCGAAAAATAAAGTTTGTATTGTCAGGTTTGCATTACAGTTCTCCTCTGATGACCAATTTTCCCATTACAACTGATATAGTCTGTTGGTAATTGTATATCTCTTAGGGAATGTAGCCACGATGGAGTGTTAGAACCAGAATCGGTACCCTCAGTGTTCGTTCGTCCTAGAACTTCCATCACACGAGTCCGTCGATCTGTCCGTAGATATTTTGACCCGTAGGTGTTTTGATCATCGATAATGTTTGTTGCTCTTCGTGCTGGTAAGAGGTACATAGCTTGAAAAAAAAGTCTCAACTATTGGTTTGACTGAGACGAATGCAACTTTCTAAGGCGACTAGCGAAGTAAACACCTTCCGTACTGCCGCCGATTCATACTTAGGGGCTAGGTTTTTACAAAACCATTGTGCTTTATCGGAAAGATCAAACGTCTGCTTGAGTAATTTTTCCCCGAACACGTATGAAGGACATTGAGCATTCGAACGAAGATTGTACGTTTTAGTATGTCTTTGGTACGCTGCAGTTAGATTTGTTTTGATCTCCTGAAACAGTGTCTTCCGTCTGTAGCTTGGCTTGTAGTTGCCTCTTATCCATCCATATTCTCTCCCATCGGACACTTGATTCCGACCAAAAACCACGAAATACCGGCTGCACTTCGTTGAGTCATGTATTGTGGTTCGGATGGCATTCGCGATTTATTTAATGTCGTCCGTCCAGTGTTTGTGGCCTTTCTTGAGCGTCGCTCGAATGGCTGTGGTGATGACTCTGTTCACACGTTCGGTGTTGTTGACTTGAGCATGATAAGCCGGTGTCAACCAGTGATTCACGTGATAGGCTTTTAGCAATTCTCGGAATCTTTTTGATGTGAATTGGAATCCATTATCCGTCAAAATTATCTCTGGAACAACCAATAAGAAAACTGCACGCTCTGTTCAACTGCCAGGAAACGGATTTTGATCTTGGTATTTCATAGAGTTACAACGACTATTTCACAGTAAACATTTAGAATCTCATTGACAAAAACTCATAAATCACAATAGGTACACCAAAAAAAAGTATATGCAAATAAACGGTTACAATCCAACTTATTTCTAGGAACGAAAATCTTAATGAAATTTGACCAAAACAAACAAAAGTATTCCTTATAGATAAATAGTGCCAATACTTTATAAGTAAGTACGCATCGTAATGCAAAAATGAGCCTTATTAATGAAAATAACTATAGGAAATACAACAAGCCTGGTATTGTTGGGCGCCAAATGTAACACAGGTCTCTCGACCTGCGAGATTTCGTCGACTGAATACACCCTCCAGGGACGTTTAATAAATCATAAAGCGTACTTGCTACACCCTAAGCTCAGTCAGCAAAGGCGCAGTTACAAAACAACACCATGCTGGAGGTGGCTAGGTTTGATTCCCAGTCTGGTCTAAGAATTTTTCGTTAAGGAAAATGTTTCGACTCTCTGGGCATAGTGTATGCTTGAACATGCCAAACAATCATACTTATGCAAATGTAGTACCTGGCATCGAAAGCTCTTAATTAATAACTGTGGAAGTGCATTTAGAACACTAAGTTGAGAGCAAGCAATAGGCTGATTGCGAAAGAAATAAGCTTGAAACGCTAAGAAAGAAGAAGATGAAAATGAGTGACGAGCCCATAGTTTCCCAAGCACTACTCAAAAAAAAGAAAAAACCCATCGCCAAAATTTCGCCACTGTAAGCTTATGAATTAAAAAACAAGAAAATAAAGTTTTCAATTTTTTTCATGAGTCAGAAAATTGTTGTCTTCGGCTTTTCCAAACTATTTTTCATCACTGTGGAAAATGTTGTTGGAAAACTGGCAACCGTGAGTTTTTTAATATTGGTTTTTGTTCATATACCCATGAACCCTACGCGTGGACAATGTTTCGTAACAAGTTGAGTCACTTCGACCCACACCTTTACGATAATTAAAAAAAACACGTTGTTATTTTGTATGAAAACGAGTGACAGGTCCAAAATTTTTCGAGCATTACTCAAAAACATAAAAAAGCCCATCGCCAAATTTCACTAATCTACACACTTAGATATTTTTACAGAAATCTGTAAAGTTTTACCGAATTCTCAACACCTGAACATTCGGTAATCCGATATAACGGATTTCGGTGAAATTTTACTGATATCTGTAAAAAAAATACCGAATTTCGGTAAAATTTTACCGAAATCGTAAAATTGGATTACCGGACGTTCAGCTGTTGAGAATTCGGTAAAATTTTACAGATTTCTGTAAAATAGTCTGAGTGTGTAAGCTTATGAAATAAAAATAAAGGAAATTTTCGGGTTGCCAGTTCAATTCCAGACCTAGGAATTTTTCGGGATGTAAATTTTTTCGAATGCCCTGGGCATAGAGTTTAATTGTGCCTGCCACGCAATATACAAATTCGTGCATTGTTGTAGGCATAGAAAGCTCTCAATTAATAACTGTGGAAGTGCAATTAGAACACTAAGTTTAGAAGCAGGCAAAAGCTCATATGAAGAGCGTCAAAAGCCAGGAAGAAGAAGGAGAAGTAAAATGCGTCATACGTGTTTTACTGCAGGTTTTGAGAGTTCAGATTATTGCGGATACAGGCCTTAGCATTCGAAAATTCGATTTAAAGACTACATTGGCTCCTATTTTCATATTAATTACGAGAAAGATATGTCGAACAAGTGATAACACACCCTATTCAAATGTCCATTGATATATTCTTATACAACCTTCTGAACCTACATGAAAATTTAAGTGAACCCTACATAAAGTGAAGTCTACAAGTTATTATTCGATAACCATGTAAACAACATTCTGATTGTATGCCATAACACCATCCAATGTTGCAAATTAAAATTCAGAAAATTAAATTTCGTCGGAAATTTATGAGATGAAATTTTTGCAGATCTGGACGGCTCCCGAAGCATTGATCCGCAATTCTCAGAATGAAATAAACCACATGCCCCACATATCCTGTTTGAAATGAAAAGATTCCTACGACTCTTTCACTGACTTAACCGTCAATCAAAATGTGTTTATCAATCATCCTGGTTAAAATTAATTTCAATTCTTTCTCTTCCACCCCAAACACGAGCTATCCCTACCCCTCGCGTGGGATTCTCATCCTGTCGATAATTTCAAACGCAAACAAACGATTTATTAGTTCCCACCTATAAACGACGGTTATCTGGTTGGAAATATCAAAACAGAGCGGGGGTGAGAGCAATAGCAAAATATCAATGCACGTGCGACCGCGACTAAGCCTCAATTAATTCCGCTGCCTCCTTCCTCCACGCACCGCTAATCAGGTGTGCATAGGCGAATGTTTTTTTTCGCCTACCACCCCGGCAGGATATTGTATTAGCAATTCAATTCAATTTCTAAATTATAGCCGTCAAACGGGAAACAGGTGGTGATTTTATTAACGTATATCATTACAGTCATCCACTCGGGATGATGCCGCGTGGAAGTAAGGTGGGTGCAAAAAATAGGTCCTGCTGGCGGCGGATTAACTCTTTTCCGGGGGCTCATAAATATGAAACAGGCGATTCATTGTTGAGGCGTCAATTGAATCCACACAGTAGAGAGCGCAGATTTAATAGGAAGTTTATCATTTAGTTTTCCGTCTTTATGAGCTGCTGGCATGCGAACAATTTTCGTTTTTTAATATGAAGGTCCTTCTTACAGGATAGTCAACGCCGCTGGAGCTCATGTTGCCAAAAATATGTTTGTTCTAGATTGTAATGAATTCCAATGATGGCAATGTTGTTGCCACTTTCGAGAGGGCACCGAGGAGAACGGGAATGCAGACAATAAGTAAAAGTTTGTTAGATGGTGACTGCATCCGGGTTGTGCTTTCATACGACGACGTGATAATGTCGCTGACAACCCAGAGAGTGCACGTCGGGAGTTGGAATGGAAGTCAAGATGATGAAAATTTTATTTTCAACGCTTCTCAACACAAGTCGAGGCGAAGAAAGTTGTATGAAAACATCATAAATGTAATCTCAAGGGTGATATAAGTTTTATACAGAACTCCTTATTGTTGGAATGTTCTTCGGCCTGAATAATTACACTTATGTTCATCCACTAGCTGTTGAACTGAGCGCTTTATAGTGTCGCACCTAAAATATATGTCCCACTTCCTACCAAAATCATAATCCGAAATCAATAATGCGTATTGAATATTGTCTAAAACACTTTAGCTTATCGTATTATATAATCATCATCATCGTCATCATCATTCCCTTCATCAAGTGATTTTGTTCTGAATTAAAATAATACCACTTTAATCCAAACAAACTCCAACTCCATCCAGTGAGTCCCGGTACAGCAGTCAGCAGGGAGCAACTGCCACCACTTGCTCACTACTAATAATGGCAACAAATTCGATAAATGCATATTAGTGATAAATTTTAATGCCATTAGGTGTCGCATAAACAAATTCATTTTCACAGCTTTTCACGTTTTATTGTTTACGGTTGTGTTCCCGGAAAAGCAAGTTGTGCCGAATTCGATTACTCTCCGCAAGAAGACGGGGCTGGATGAGACCGGCGGCAATGATGCAATCAAACTTGGAATAATGAGTTTTCGTCATCCGTTAGTCGGTTCAAAGCGAGACCAAAGGGGTCACTCGCATATCTAACGCTACACGCTGGCCCCTGCTGGACGAGTTTGGATTATTCTGGAAGCTTAATGTATGTCTGCATGAATATGAGATTTATGAGAAGTGCGTTTTGGGGTTGCAATTTATGGCCATGGCAGCAACAACGGACGGTTGACTCCGTGTGACGGCGATGGTGCAGCGAGACCATCTCCATTGACGAGAGCATAATAAAACTGCAAATACGATTTACCAACGAACGCGTGCTGCATGCTGGCGAATGGAATATGTGTATTTGGGTCAGCAAGAGCTTAGCGAACAGATGGCCCCAACTTTGTCTGGAAGGATTCTCTAGCCTGACCCTGAAAGCTGTATGGTGTGGCAAATAATTGCTTTGGAGAATGGACTGGATGAGTTAGCCTGAATCGATGAATAAATTCATACCGAATCGTTTGGAGTTTGAAAGTGGTTATTAATATGAATTAATTGTACAGGGTTGGCCCAAGTAAGTGAATGCAAAACTAAAACGTCATTGCTTTGATTTGAAGTGAAGTTTTATGTGTTTTCGTGTTTTGGTTCTCTTCCCTCACTTCTTACTTACTAATTCAATCCAGTCACCTTTTGCCTTAATTATTGCCTTGAGCCTTGAATTTCCCAAAGCTCATTTGTTTAGGGTTTTAAGACTTTTCATCCATAATGCCTCAAATCGAAAGTCTAGCCAAGAAGCCGGCAATAATTCTTTAGGGAAAAGGCCGAAAAAATCGACATCATGCGGGATAATGCCAATATAGACATGAAGAAAGCCTTTCGCGCTTAATCCAAATGCAGGATTAATTGACGTGGTAGATAAAGGACAGCTTGTCGTCAATCAGAACCTCCAAGTACCTCAGGGACCACTTTGAGGTAATGGTGCAGTTTTTAACCGTACGGAGGGCAGAGCCCTGAATCTCAATCAAACGCGATGGCTTAAGAGCCACTCCCATTGACCGGTCATGTTGAGTACGCCGAATTATTTTGAAACTGGTTTCCCAGAGGGACCACCTGAAGCAAGCATATGTGGATTTAAATTGGGTTTCTAATTTTAAATCCACATATGCTTATTTTGCTTCCGGAAACTCAAACGGCTGATCAAATCAACGTCAATTCCGTCAATCCCTTTACGTCGTATACATTTCGTAATTTTTTTTTAGACTTTAAAGTGAAAACCAACTGACGAGCCTTTTTTCAAAAGAATGTGCTCGAGGTAAACGTCGGAGTCGAACACCACGTGCTCTGGAGTCTGCTCTACGTTGGCACACGCCGGGCAAAAAGGTGACGACGCATGACCACACCGGTGCAGGTATTGGCGAAAACAGCCGTGCCCGGACAGGAACTGTGTGA
The DNA here is from genome assembly GCA_034211315.2 of Aedes japonicus. NCBI lineage: Eukaryota > Metazoa > Arthropoda > Insecta > Diptera > Culicidae > Aedes > Aedes japonicus. The sequence goes on from JASCZW010007786.1 coordinate 52,767, forward strand.
GGTAAAAGTTCACCTCTCCATGCTCCCTGTTCACCCACGTCGACACATTGGGGATGAGCCGGTGGGTCCATCTTCAATTCTCCGCGTTGTCTCACTTTTGCTGCCATTTGACCATGGAGTCTAGCCTCGCTGTCTTCCTCACATTACTGGTTCCTCTCCGTTGATAGCATTCGATATCCTCTGCTAGGGTTACGCAGATTGGAATCATCTCATGGACTCTAATTGCCATCAGACGAAACACCCTGTTCAACTTCCTGCGGTTACGTTTCGTTTTGAGCGCGGCTCCCCATGCTGGAACGCCGTACCACAGTATCGAGGATGATAAGGCCCCCAGAAGTCGCCTACTGCTGCCATTCGGACCACCGACGTTTGGCATGATCCTTGCAAGCGCACTGACCATTTTGGCCGCCTTTTTGCAGGAATAGTCTACATGGGTGTTGAAACTCAACCGGTCATCGATCATCACTTCTAGATGTCTTAAATCCCGCACGGACGGTATGACGTGCCCTCCTACGGTAATCTGCATCCACTGGATCTTCGGCAGTTGCTGACCAGCATCACTTCCGTTTTGTGGTGAGCAAGCTGCAACTTGACTGCATTCATCCAGTTTTCAACTGCGTCGGTCGACTCCGCCACCAGCATTTCTACTTCTTCCAGCGACTCTCCGGTTATCGTGAGGACGACATCATCCGCGAACCCGAAGATCTTCACGCCCTTGAGCAACTTCAGTTTTAGGACTCCGTTGTACATTATGTTCCACAGCGTTGGGCCGAGTATGGAGCCTTGCGGAATGCCCGCCGTAACCCTAATCGACTTCTGCCCCGAGTTCGTTTCGTAGACCAGAATCCAGTTTTGGAAGTAACTCTTAAGGATTCTACACAAGTAGTGGGGAACCCGCATACCATGCAGCGCTGTTGCGATGGCTTCCCAGCTGGTACTGTTAAAAGCGTTTTTGACGTTGATTGTTACTACCGCGCAGAACCGATTGCCGCACCTCTTCTTCTTGGATGCTCTCTCTGCAACTTCAATTACCGTCCTGATTACATCCACCGTCGATCTCCTTTTCGGAATCCAAACTGCTTTTCAGATAAACCAGTCTCGCCCTCCGTGAACTGCGTCAGTCGATCAAGGATAACCCTTTCCAGAAGCTTCCCCAGTGCATCCAACAGGCATATGGGCCTATACGATGCTGGATTCCCCGGCGGTTTCCCTGGTTTCGGCAGCAGCACCAATTTTTGGATCTTCCGCTTATCCGGAAAGTAACCATCTACTAGGCATTTCTGCAGCACCATCCTGAACAAATCTGGAAACGCCAGTATCTCAGTTTTAAGAGCCACGTTTGGAATGCCATCCGAACCCGGAGCTTTTTTCAGCTTCAGACCTTTCGCCACTAATGATAGCTCGTCTTTGGAGACTTGCATACCTGCAATGGTTACTCGGTCTTCATCTTCATATGGTGTAGGCGGCCACGTCGTCGAATCATGCTGCGGGAAAAGACCCTCCACGATGATCTTCAGCTTATCCGGGCACATTTTCGCTGGTGTCACTGGACCCCTGATCTTCGCTGTTACGACCCGATAAGCGTTGCCCCAAGGGTCATCGTCAGCTTCCCGGCACAACTCCTTGAAGCAGTTGGATTGGCTGATTTTAATCTCCCGTTTGAAGGCCACGCTAGCTTCACGGAAGATTATCTTACGCTCCTCTCTGACCGTTTCAGACCTTGTTCTCTCGAAAGCGTCTGCTAGCTCTGAGACAAGCAGCACGACGACTAGCAAGAGTTTCGTTCCACCAGTAATTCAACCGCCGGTTGTTCTTTGGCTCCAATTTCCTTGATATCGTCGCATCGCAAGCCCTCGCCAGAATTTCTGTCAACTCATCTGCATCAAGATTTATAGCGCCGTTGTCTGCGCGAAGTGCTTCGATCAAAACATCCTTGTCGAAGTCCTTAGTCTTCCATCTTCGCCCGCTAGTCTTTATCTCTCTTCCAACCGTCTGCATTCGTGTTCCAACACTATACCGGATCGGACTGGTGATCACTATGTGTATAGCCCTCACAAACTCTCCAGTTCATGCTCCTCACCAGCGACGGACTGCAAAACGTGACGTCGATGATAGACTCCTGCCATCTCTGCGAAATGTACTAACGGTACCTTTGTTGCACAGCCTGATGTCCAGCTTTGTCAACGCTTCCAGCAAACTATACCCTCTGGGGTTAGTCAGTCTGCTTCCCCATTCCACTGCCCAAGCATTGAAGTCGCCTCCAATGATTACCGGTCTTCGTTCGATCAGCTTCTCTGTGAGAGCGTCCAGCATCCGGTTGTACTGCTCCAGAGTTCACCGTGGGGTGCGTAACAGCTGCACACAAAGATCCCATTGATTTTGACGATTACGAAACCTTCGCTTGAACCTCTAGGATAGGGAATCTGCCCATCACTTGGATAGCCGCAATCTCTGATGAGTCCGCCACCCAGTTACCGTTGTCAGAGGGGATCCGATATGGTTCAGCAATAATTGCCATCGTCGCACATTGCTTCTGTTGTCGATTGCCACCACAGTTGCTGTGCGGTGTCGCAATGATTGAGATTTAACTGGATGATCTCCATTAATCCCGGCCCGCCATCGCCTTCTTGTATGCACGGCATTGGAAGCCACTCGTCACGTGGTTGTTTCCGTCTTCCGGTTTGCTGAGCAAGCATCTCGGTTGCTTCGTGCAGTCCCTAGCAACGTGTCCTTCTTCACCACATTTCTTACATAGACCGGATCTGTCCGGGCCTTTGCAGTTTCGCGCTTGGTGGCCAAATGCCATACATTTAAAGCATCTCTCCATCTGTTTGTTTATTCGAGGGGTGAGTCTGAAAGGACACACTGACCATCCGACTTTCACCTTGCCCACCTCCACCATTTTGTTGGCAGCTTCTACCGGTAGTCGTATCGCTGCTATTTGTGTACCACCGTACACTCTCCTCAACCGAATGGTCATCTGAACTTCACCCAGCGCGCATTGTGAGGCCAGTGCATCCCTCAGTTCGTCTACCGTAGTGATCTCGTCCAGGTCTCTGCACTCGACCATTGCCTCCTGCGTTAAATCCCTTACATTTTCTTCACTACGTAAGGAGTTGACAATAAGCTCCCGGAAGGCCGAGCTCCTGATCATGGGATCCTTCTTCAGCTCGAACAGCAACCTTCTGGGTGCGCCTAGTCCTCACCACTTTTTCACCCAAGTCCTTGTCTGTTTGTCTGTCTGTCGAACCGATCGGCGTGAAAGTTTGTATGCAGGAGTTTTTGGGGCCAGGGAAGGTTCTGATGATAGTTTAAGACCCATCTTCAAACCGGAGGACCGATACAATTGAAGAACAAATTTCTGCATAACTCGAGAACTGATCAAGCAAGTGAAACCATATTTGGCATGTGGGAGTTGATGGAGGCAAAAAATGTTTCTATGGTAGTTTAAGACCCCTCCCCTCTCTAACTCTAGAACTAAGAAAGCAAATGGAACTAAATTTTTCATGCGGGGATTTTGGAGGCATACAGGGTGCGGCAGAAAATAACGAGAAAAATTGTTCTATTTTTTTCAAATCCCATTTACACTTAATTCAAGCAATAATATCGACATTTTCGAGTGCAGTTATCTTTATAATGTGTCCTCCATTTTAATTCATAACATCCTCGAGCCGACTCCGGAAGCCAGAGCATAACTGTTGCCAAATGGTACCCTACCAGCTTGGCAATCTCTTACGGCTTCTTCTGGGCGAGCAACAAACTGGTGATCACTTCTTTCGCGAACATTTAGACGAATTTGCAATAAAACAAATAGGATGCAGCACTTGAAATTAAACTTAAACAAATACACTTTCAACAGAAATTAGTCCCCAGCTACACGAAATAACCCAATACTCGAGTTTGAACATGTTCGCATTATTTTCTGCCGCACCCTGTAACTCGAGAATGCAATAAAGAGAACCAAATTTGGCATGTGGAGGTTTTAGATGGCGGTAAATGTGTATACGGAGTTTTGAGACTCCTCCCTTCTTTGGAGGGGGGTGGGGGCTCTTATACAAATGTAACACAAATTTCAACCAAACATGAGGATTATCCCTACTTTTGTATGCAGGAGATTTTAGGGCCGGAGAAGGTTCTTATGATGATTCGAGATTCCTCCCCGTCTGGAAGAAGGGGCTCCCATGCAAATGAAACTATCAAAAAAACTGGCTTGTGGGGGTTTTCGGAGACTACAGGAGGCAGCATTTTTTTTTCTATGGTCATTCGAGGCTCCTTCCCTCTCCGGAGTGAAAATGTGTATTTCGTGGGTAAAGTAGCATGTTCTGATATAAGTTTGAGGTCTGTGGAAAGAGAGAGAGAGAGAGAGAAGAGCTCTAAGCCGGACTTGATATTAGTATTACTAAGAAATAAGCAAAGAAATTATTTAATGTACATTCAGGAGGAGCTTTAGTCTATCGAGAAGTCAGAGAAAGTTCTACAAAAGAAGGCGATGCAAACTAACGTCTGCATTTATTAAAATATTACAGCTTCTTCTACCTATGTTTGTGGTGATTCGCAAAAATAAATGGTTAGAAAGTTAATTTGATCCGAAAAGGCAAGTTTGTTGACTTCACAAAGCAAAAACTGTTTTAAACAACAAAATTGTTCATTTTCTTCTTTCGTGGATACGATTAATGTTTGTTTTTTCTTGTCCTTTGCAATTCTAGCTGACTCTTTTTGTTTACTATTCTCCGTTGACATGAATGCGGCGAACTGTGTCAACGCGTGATCGCAAGTATCCATCTTCTTCAGTACATACATCATAACTAATTTTGGTGTCCACCGGCATTATGTGAACTGCCTCCACCTCTAACTCCTTTTCCCAGCACCTCTAGCGTTTCCAATTGCATCTAAATTTCAACTCTGACCCTCCGATGGTTGTAATTCCGGTTACTGCACATCCGTACGTTCCATTTGGTCTACCGCTCTGCTCTTTTACTAAGCGACGCACTTTCGGCTGCCTCCTAGCATTCCGCTTAGGCAAAGAAGCATTCCTTGTTTATAAAGGTTTTATCCTTGTGGCTTTGGTAATATATATTTTCGCTACCGGTTATCAGTTCGTCCGAGTTGGCGGTCAACGCGTGCAACATCGACAGCTCGGACTAGAAATTTACAAGGAAGGACTTTTCCTCTACTATGCTATAGGTATGCAGACGGAATTATCCGCTTTGCCTATCCACTTTGAATATCGCACTCTATTTTTCAACTCAGCACATTGCTGCTAGAAAAAGAGCGACTGGCCTGAAGAAACAAGAACAACGCAAATTGATCACAATGCTGTAGAGAGGAAGACTATCTACTCTGAAATAAAAAAACTGCAACAGTTATTTGGGCCAACCCTGTTAAGGTGAAACTAGGTTAATTATCACTTCACGATTTTTGAGACTAAAAATCACAAACAATAATAAAATAAATAGCACTAATATTGCTAATCAATGGATGCTCCAGTGGAGCAAACGATTCTTGAAAATATCACGCTTGAAGTCCTTATTGTATTTGAGATTTGTGCTCAGAAAACCTCGAAGTGATAGGGACTTGTCCTTAAGAAAGATTAAGTTGTTGTGTTCGCCCTCTTTTGAGTAGAGCAGTTCTCTCTATTCCCAAAACATTAGGATTCCAAACCATGGCATGAATGTCAACCACGAAAAGTTACATTGCCTACATTGCCAATACAGGTGATAAATCCGCAACGACATCCGGTTAAACACTTGTACCAAATTGCCTTTCTCCGGCGGTGCGGTACATTAATTGTTATGCTGCCCATAATTAAGTGCGAATGCTTCTTTCAGCAGTTTCGCTTTTTGGGGTGTCCAACGTTCTTTTCGGTCGGAATTATCGCCACATACACCCGCGCTCCACCCGCGCCTGGTAAGGTATTAGCAACCTCCAGACTAACATTCCATGTTTTCATTCCGTGCACGTTTTTGTTTATAATGCTACTAACGAGAAAAGTTTTGTTCATCAGCAAATTAATAAACGCTGTTTTCTTGAGCTGTTTCGATGTCCGTATGTTCCGGGCCCCGTTTCTCAGCTTCGCGCCGTTAGTTATGCGGTTTAACATGGTTGTGTTTCTCGAAACAATACACACAGTCATGAATGATGAAAAATACCATCAGTGCACCATCAGGTACACTTTTCAACAGGCGAAATAATTATTCATAATTGATTCGATCGGAAAACACTTTATCCAAACTTTTGCTTCGGTCGAGTGGTTGTTGGGAAATTTCCTCTGTAAAGTTTACCCTGCCGGTGAAAAAAAAAGAAAGGAAAACCGTGTCGAGAAAAGTACCATTTTGTTTATTTATCAGGCGTCGAAATCCTATAAAGCAACAAATTACCCACAATCATGGATTTGTTTTGCCGAAACATTTGTTTCATGCACTGATGAGAATACTGAACGCCTGAACAAGATGGAAGTCATCCGTGCAAGCTTCATAATGGATAAGTCAATGAATCAATATGGGGGAGATTTGAACTTATTTTTTTGCTAAGGAAACAAAGATTTGATTGTGATTGAAGGAAAGAAGTATTTGTACAAGGACACTTTTATACGATTGGGTTGGGAAGTTTTTAACACAGCATGGTAAACTAATTTTATTGGAATGCTTTCTCACCGCTAGAAAAAATTTCATGCAAGAGACGGTGTGTTCAACCCGACAACGCTCAGCAGCGCGAGACACGGAGTTAGTTACAGTGTCGGAGCACTTCAGAGCAACTGAAGAGGCTTCACGAAATGAAAGAGGCACTCAAGAATACAACTTAATTAACATTAAGGTGACTCGTTTCAGCGAGGCGAAATCATAAGTCTTTAAATTGTTTGATAGGGAAAATCTGCGAAAACAACAATTTCACGCACGACAGTTTCTAGCTATTATCAATACCTTTCATACGGTGCAAAGAAATTCTCGAAATATTTTGTAAATTTTGAGTCTTATCAAATTTGGTGACAGGACTTCAGGTTTTTCCTGCCTCTCCAGAATAAGAGCAAAGATTATCTTAGCTCACTTTGTGAATTGCTTTCAAAATCAGCGTGGTATGCATGCAAACATTGAAAGTAATAAAACAATTTCAGTTTGATCATCTTTGAGAACCATGC
>JASCZW010007787.1:0-59872 GCA_034211315.2 Aedes japonicus
TACGGAAAAGTCCATGGAGTGGTATGCTGCCAACAACGTTCAAGTGGTGCCCAAGAACAAGAACCCTGCCAACACGCCAGAGCTCCGCCCAATCGAACAATATTGGACCATCGTAAAGTGGAACCTTAAGAAGACTCGAAATGCTGCTGTGATCGAGGGCTGCTGTCATTCTGCGGCAAATAAAGTGGACAAAGAGACTGTACAAATTCTTATGGCAGGTGTTAAACGAAAGACCCGGCAATTCGCATTCGGTAAAAAGGAAGCTTAGCAGAATATTTCTTATGTTTTCTGTATTAACTGAACTTCAGAAAGAAAAAGAAATTGACTTATTTATAAAAACTTTGATCGACTCACACGTTCCTGTTTGACCAAATTTTGATCGGAACACCCTTTATAATAATTAAGAAAAAAAAGAAACTACACTTAGTCAAAACAGTTGCAATTACAATAGCATGGTCATCAAAGTTAAGTCTCTCTGTATAATAATTTTGGCTTTGTTCATGAAGCTATTAGTGATAGTCATGGCGTTTTTAGTGCTAAGAATGTCTCTAATTCAAGTTGAGGTCTTGCTTCCTTGTTTTTTTTTTAAATTAGTCCGTCATTGCTCTGCGATGGTCATCGTATTGTCCGCAGTGCCAGAAAACATGGTCGAAGTCTAATGCCCAGATCTCTAATTTGGGCGAAAAAACTAGATTTCATGAGTTTTGTGATTAGAAATCTGAAAAACATATGACTAGTTCATAAAAGTAACGGGCTTTTTATTAAATACCAAAAACATAGGACCGCCTTGAAGTGGAGTTGGGCAGTTGAGTAAAAAAAAACATTTCGTCAAAACCGCTCGTACAATTCGTCCCTTGTGAAGAAAAGCGTAAAAACAGTTTTGTTTTGCCCGCAGGCACAAGTGTATGCACAGATAAAAGAAACATGGAATTTTCTGAGTTATCTAATGCACATGAAGGGAATGCTAGATTTGACAGAAATCACCGGGATATTTCGTGTAAATTAAAGCTGGATATCGCCTAAATCGCGTCTATTGTATGAAAGAATTCCATCAATGTTGTATGGCGTATGAAAAATTGCAAACAATATCGTTGTTTACGCTTGCTTTGGTTTAGAATTAAACAAAGGGAATTTATACAATAGGCTAGATTCAGGCGTTATCTGGCTAAAATTTACATGATATCCCATTATTTTGTGCCTAATCTAGCATTCCCTTTATTTGCATTAGATAGCGCAGAATATTCAATGTTTCTTTTTATCTGTGTACATTTACGACATTTGATTTAACTTTCAGATTTGCACTTCTTATATCAGCATTTACTTTTTTCGGTATGAGGTAGAACTTCCGGTGAAAAGTTGAAGGCCTTAGATTAGATTTTTTCTTCGTAGTGATGCCGTTCTAGTCGCTTCGTTATCATTCCAAACCGTCGATGAAATTGTTACTCCATGAGCTGTTCCCAAATATTCCACCATTCTATTTGTTTCAGGTAGGTATAGGCAGGAAGCTTACTGCTAGAGATTCTGTTTTTGTGAATAGTTGATAGAGCAAGTATACCTTTACGAAAATAGAGTTTCTGTTTGAGCCATAATCAAGGTTCTTACAGCATTTTATAAAAAAGGTGGTCAGATTTCGCAACGACCAGATTTTCTTTAAGCCCCTTGATGTTCTTATATACTGTAGCCTTAGGATCGATCTCGTCCACAGCTCCAGTATGCTCCAGGTCCCAAGATTGGGCTCGACTTCCCTTTGCACAATCTGGAATGCTTAGCGACGTCCTTCCTCGATTTTTTGGTTGAAGGTGGTGATGTAAACAAACCCTCCACGTCAGAGTCGTGAAAACAATCGTCATCACTATCATCACAGTCGTCTCACACATCGAGTTCCTCATAACTTTGAACCTCAGCTTCCTGCGATTCAAGCGCCTCCTTGGCCTGATGGTCGTCCTACAGGGACAAATTTCCTTTTGATGGTGTTTTCATTGTGTGACGCGAAAGCAAAAGCTATAAGTACACTATGGAAACAATCCCAAAAACAAATTTTTGAAAAAATATTTACTACAAAAGGATTTGTAGTTCATTAAAATTCTAACCCCACCGGTTTACATTTTCCTCCAATATATTACAATATATTAAAACAAATGTCACAACAAAACCTTATGCCTAACACAGATCAGTACATTTAAACTACTTAGATATGAATTTTATTTTGTGAAGCTTCACTAAACTGTAATATTTTCCGTTAATGTTACAGTACTGTAACATTAACGGAAAATTATTACAGTTTAGTGAAGCTTCACTACTTATCGAACAAAAATAGTTTTTTTCCGTGTTTTCCTCGACTTTCAAAATTTTGACGTGAATTTCATCTGACAGTACACTGTTTACATATAAACAATGTGGTGTATGATAGTTAGACATATTTTATAGAGGTGTTGGTGTGAGAAGTATCATATAAAAGCTGTTGTAAATTTAAAATACATTTTACTGAAGGCTGTCTAAAGGTGGGGTTGGGAAGTCGAGGGTTAATCTACTTATATTTTCAATTAAGTTTTGGTTAAAGTCATGCTGACTAAACCAAGGTTTGACATTAGTTTTAGGTAAGATTTAATGACAGAACCTCCCAGATCATCTTGTGTCAATTTTTGTTGCCATTTGTTTTGTATGTAACTTTTGATCAGAGATAAGAATTCTTCGTTTTGGATGTGACGATCGAAGAAATCTCCTATTAATGCTCCATTTTTTTTTGCGAGATCGTCTGCGGATTCGTTGCCATTTATCCCACAATGGGACCCACAAAAACTTAACTACATATGTAGAAGGAGATGTTCGCTCATCACCATGAGGCACCAAGAGAGGACAATAATGTTTGTTACAATGAAAGATATGAAGAGAAAGTGTTGAAAGTTCCGTCAGTGTACGGTAGGTTGGCAATAGAATAGAAGTATATAGAAAGTTGAGCGAAAGGGCATATGTAAAGTAGTACTCGAATCAAAGACGTTACCCTTTGCCTAACATCCCACTGCGGGGTAGGACGAGGCACGTACGAATCCGCCACCCCAACAGGCAAAAGTAACGTGTTGGTACGCGCTCATGTACCACTAATAGCTTTGTGATAGTTTCTTCATAATTTTCCATGAGCAATTCAAGGCTTATGTTGACGAGCATAGAGAAAATCGGGGCACGCTATTCTAAGTGGTTATCTCACCGGTATTCAAAATCACAAGATCAAACTCGTCATTCAATTTGTATATCATTTTTGCTCTGCTATCATCTAAAGGTTGAGAATTCCTTTGAAATTGAAATCCCCTAGAAAAGTCAAAGGTGGTGGAAGTGAGTCTACGATATGCTTAAGGTCGTTGTATCTGAGGATGACATTGGGAGGAATGTTGATTGACGCACAGTTAACATATGAGGTCTTAGTTTGACGGTCGCTGCGGCTATTTCAATAAGAGAGGATTGTTCTATCACAATCTGGTTGAATTCAACCCCGTGTTTGAGTCTAACAAGACTCCTCCGTAAGGATGAACTCTGCCGCTTCTGATTATGTTAAACTGAGGTACGCAAAAGAATTGTCTTTGTTAGCCATGTCTCTGTTAGAGCTAATACATGAACTTTATGAAGATTGATTAAGGATCTGAGGTTTGCTATTTAAGGGAGAATACTTTGCGCGTTCCACTGAAGCAGGCATGTTTGATTAGGCGTTGCAAAAGCCATCATTTGCAGTGAGTAATTATCTTTTCCCAGAATAATTTGAACAGGGGAATCATACTTTCAACAACAGACATCACCGTGTTGTAAACACGAGTACTGAGCACATCATACAAATCGACTGTGGCATCGGCAAAATTGACTGATCAGAACGAGAGCCCTGAGAGGCTGGGGGAAAAGGGAACTGTATTTTATCTTGGATGTTGAAGCTGGTATTCTGTTCGGGTTTTTTAAGAGAATCTGCAGAACTGCTGAGGTTTTCTCTGGTTTGATATGCTTTGAGTGAGCCTAGCCGAGGTCGAGAGATCGAAAGGAGGAGTGTGTTTGGGAGCCTGATTTTGTGGTGATGGATTGCCTACTGTTTTCTTTTTTTTTTCTCTGTTCGGGACATAAACCACTGCGACCAGTAATTTGATCTATTGTATTATATCCCGTATCCTTTGTTTAGTGCCTGTCGAGTTACTACATCACTATTGAGAAATGATGAAGTATTCGGTGTTGTTACAGTTGTCATTGTTTGTTTGTTGGCAATGAATCAGGTTTAATTGAAAGTTTCCGCTGTTTAAACCCTTTGTGAGCGATAGCACTCTTCAAAGGCGCGCCCCTTTATTAGTCAAAACCGGATCCATTGCAATAAAACAAACAATAACTCCTGATAGTGACCATGCATCAGCACCCTAGTCCTAACAAATTTAAACTATAGAACATCAAATAGAAAATGAGAATTCACAACCCGAGTATTGTCACTTTTCACAAGACATAAAAATGTAATAAGGACTATTATACGTTCCTTTGACTACAAAAACAAAGATGTTCCCTAGTTTGAATTAATTAGGACTAGGGTTCGGTGGTAGATCTGATACCCCGTAACGCACCACGAAAAGGTGATCTACCAGCGATCTACCAATTGCTGTTTTCTTTACAATTGCGGTCTTTTTCTTTCGTTTTGGGAAGACATAGGTATAGCTGCAGTTCGCATTCTCTTTGTCCGGGAGGTCGGCGAATGGAGAAAATGCGTTTTTCAGAGCCACCGTTTCTTCATCAGCGCTTGAAAACAACTCAGCGAATGAGAGTCTGAACTTTGTGAATAATTTCCGGCAGGTCATACTCACGTGGTCTACGTATGAGGGGCAACTCTTTGGAAACGGGTCATGTTCTGCATTACATCGAGGAAGGGCAGCAAGCGTTTCTGTAAGCATTCCTCTCGATAAATCTGCCCGTTTAAGGTGCTGGTTGTAACGAACGGCTTGCTGTACCGTACGCACTTGCAGATTGCCTACCACAACAGATACTTTTCGCGAATTTGTCCATCTTTCTCTTCCGGAACATTTCCGGAACCGCCATGCGGACGTACCGACAAAAAACTCGAGGCCGGGGATTTGTTTGATGCCCGTTTTGATATATGTCTCGTCGTCGCCTGGCTTGACCAGCCACTCACGGTACAGCTTCCGCGCACGCAATTTGGCCACCATGTTTTGCTTGTCAGTCCGGTTTGGCGCCTTCCTGACCTTAAAAACACGTAGTGCACATGCAAACATGGTCTGCTGGACGAACCACTTCGACGAATTGACCGTCTTGGCCACGTATCGGGTGGAAAGGTTCGGGTTATTCTTAAAGTACTGGCTTATCTTCCGCGCCTTCTCTGGGTATTCCGTTTTCGGTTTTCGGTCGCTTCCAGCGCGCCACTCGATGGAATTCGTCTCTTGGAACTTCTTCACAACGCGAGGCGACGGTTGGTTCGCATATCAAGTTTTACGATTGCAATAAAACTGGGCCAACTGGCCATGACATGGCTGTAAAGCGGTCAGGATAAAGTTTTTAAAGAAATGTAGTCGCAAGACCCGGTTTTATTATTTGGTTTTATCAACTGCTAAGAAACTGAAATAAAACAAAAAATGTTGCTTTGGTGGGGCCATATGATGCGAAAGAGCGAAAATCATTTGTTGCACGTTGCTTATAAGTTCAAATTCAGTGGCCCCAAAAGGAAGTGCAGGCCTTGCGATACCTTGTATCAATCGCTGGACAAGGACTCGGCATCGTTTGGTAAAACGAGACAGGATTTTGAAGAGCAGCTGCAAAGCAAAGACCTGCTGCGAAAGGAAGTACACGAGCTGTATGATCTACCGGAAGGCTCTGTAAGCGAAGAGACTGAGAGTAGTGAAACTGAGTAACGCAATGTTCGAAAAGTAAGAAGAATAAAGAAAAGGATTTATCTGAGAATTAAAATTTCATCCTTTTTTTCTTATTTTCCCAACAATGAAAACCCAAACAGATCCAACTTTATATGAATGTAGTGTGTGGGGAATGAGAGAGAGAGGGAAAAAGAAAGAGTGGAATAGAGAGAGAGAGAGAGAGAGAGAGAGAGAGAATCTCAGTGTATATTGTATTATTATAATATTTTATAACAACTAAATGTAATGATGAAATTTCAAATTTCAATCTCAACTACCATTTCAGTGAGCGAGATAAGGCCAGGATTTTGGTTCAAATGCCAAAAGTTCACCCATAGACAAAAGAAGCATAAACTAATCTTTCTAGCATCTATGCTCTCAACGATAAAGTAAAAATTATCACACTGTTTAACTCTACATGGAAGCGTTTGATACGGGCGGGTCCACGCTTCCTTCCTTCCCATGATTCAGAGTAGAAGAGCGATTTTAGATCTTTCTGGAATTCTCTCTGTGGCAAACACTACGCAGTTGGCCTAGCCGATGACTAGAAAAATTATGAATTCAAGAAACCATCATCAACCATCAGCTTACAGGATGCTTTCAAGAATTGGCTGCGTTAGTGTGAGGTTAGATTAGATAAGATTAGATATTTATCGATACCTTTGCAGACAAACTAACCACAGCGCATGAAACCGAATGCGATGAAAACATGACTCAATGACTTCCAAGACGCAACACCAAAATCATGTTAAATTCCTTCTCTGAAAAGTTAATATTCAGTTAACTGAGCAAAGGAGCATACCAAATTGATAACAAGTTCTGATTCCAGGTTGTCAGTTTTTGATGACTGAATATGTTATCATTCAGGCTGAATAAACAGCAAACAAAATAACAGAATGAATAACAAAAAATACTCGTTGAATATCATAATAATAACTTATTTTGTTATCACTGCGAACAACTTGATAACAAATCCTGTATTGTATGCAAATTTATTGAAATAGTAACAAATTATGTTATCAATTTGAAATCAAATTCTCGTGCTCATAACTAAAAAAATATTTTTATTAAAAACAAAAATTTCTTGTTCAAATATGCTGGAAATATTTATAGTTTGTACTATTCAACTTATAACGTTCATAAAAAATAATGTGTTCAAAATGATAACATATGATAACAAAATTTGTCAATGGTGATAACTAAATTAATCATGCGATAACAGCGGAAATCAAAACGATAAATGGGATAACAGAACTTGTTACTTATATGATATCAGCTTGTTATTTTCCTTTGCTAGGGTATGGGTCAATTTTTCATCGCTTGATGGATGTAAATGTATGATCAAGACATGCATTTAAGAAGTTGATGTAAAAGTAGATGATGGAACGTGGCTTAGAATTTCATGTCATGTACTTTTCAATGATATGGAATTAGTGAATCAGAATAAATCAAGAGGCACATAAAATTGGGTCATACTGAGATTTCAGTCTACAAACAATAACCAGTAACAACGATTACGTCACGCGTAAAATTCATAATGTTTTAGAATATAGTTGTTCCTCGATACTCTATGAATGATTAATACATATGTGTATGCTACGTACTCCTTTTAAAACAATAAAAATTACGGAAAATTCAATTTAGTTTTGAACAAATAATATTCAATCAAGAGTTAAAATCATCCAATGCTCAGGAGCAGTAGCATGAAGTGTTACTTAAAAACAGTCACTAGAGTGAATCGAAAATTAGTTTCAAACATTTATTGCGCTCTCACACACCAATACAAGCATGCACAAACTTTTGCAGTTTCATTTGATTTATTGACATTTCAAGTTTTAGTTTCCAGTGCACACCTTATACTGTATGTTGTTGCAGCATAGAGTCATACGAATTCAGCGTATCGTTTACCGGAACGAATCAAGCTGTCAAACCAACCCTTTGATGCTGATTCTGTTTTCGAATAAACTATATTTAAGCTGGACTTTTTCGAATCTCCGTCAAGATTCTCCATGCGCAGTACAAGATTACTTTCCACTTTAAAGCAAATAGTTATAATAACTTGCCCTCAGTTGCTTGGTGCATTCAGTTGTTTGAAGTGATATCTTTGAAGCAATTCTACTTCTACCAACCAACATCCACTTAACTTAGCGTTTTCATTAACTATGTTAAAAAGAATAGTCGTAAACCACCGCAGTTAAAATAAATTCGTTCCATTTAACCTTTAGGTGCAATACATTCCTTCAGCACTCGAGAATTACCTCAGTGAATTCTGATTGGCGTATCAACAAGTCCCCTTCATATTCTGAAAAGTTAAATGGACTGAAAACAGTAGGCGGGGTGAAAAATGCAAAGTTGATTGCCAGTGATTTTTTATCAATTCCAAACACAATTTCGCACTCACACGTTCGCAGATCAAGCATAATTGATGAAAAAAAAATCCATGTGCTGTAGTGATTTCGATGGTTGAGATTTAAAAATAATTTACTAAGGGTTCCGTTGGTTGAAAAAACTTGTTTTCTGACAAACATTGGTAATACCAGGTACCGGAAAATAAAAAAAAAGTTATAATGGATAAATTATTGATTATTAATTAGGCTGAGTTCTATGAATACCTAAACTGTTGCCATATTGGTTGTATTGCCTTACAATGTTTTTCTCGGTGTGATGTAAAATAAACTTAAGACAATTATCTTCTTATAATAAATGGAAAAATAAACCAAAGATTTGAGGACATTCAATTCAATCTTTTTAACATGAAGATTAGTGGAAAATGAAAATGACACTATACTTTTTTTCATAAACTTCCTTTCAACATGGAACCACCCTAGTTTTTATTCATACTAAAATAAGGGCCTTATTATTGGAAACTATTTTGTAGAAGACGACTTTGCTCCAAATCTTCAAACTTAGGCTGAAAACGTATCTTTCCTGCTAAATTCGCATTCTGTACCACTGTGCATTGTTAAAAATACTTGGAGTAGATGATTTTTTTAAATTTTCAATGTTGTTATATGTTTTATTACCGGGAAAAACTAAATGTTTGATTAATTGACCGTATAAATTACTAATTAACATAAATTACTCAATGCTTCCTCTTCGCTTCCTTCCTGCATTCCAAAGTTGCCTAACCTTCACTCCAAATACTGGGAATTGTTCCCCATCAAAGCGGTCTAAAAATCCTCCTTGATATTCCCAAACCCTCAAAGGTGTTTGTGTCCTGCCGTTGAATTCAACGTTCGTTCTGTTTTCTTCCGGGAAACAAAACACGGCTAGGCACTGGTGATGGATGGAATTCCGAGGCCACGTCATACTGTGAACAGCTTTCCATTCAGCTGCTGGATACACTTGTCAAAAACGGGACAAAGAAAGTTGGCAGTCACCATCCACGGGATGATGGATTGTTTTTCTCCTCACCGCGCACACAACCACCATATGTTGAGGGCGAACATGGATGAAAAGTTTTCACCAACAGCCAGCATTGGGTCAACAGCGGAAATCAAACCATTTCCTTCCGCCACTTGAATACATATTGAAGTTTAGCACGCAGCAAGTGGTTTGAAAAATATAATATTCTATCCTGATGGGCTGCAGTCACGTTCGATTTGGACACGTCACCGTTGTAAACCTACGTGCCCGCACGGTGACTGACATTCTGAATGCCACCATCATCGGCATCGGAGCCGAGATTGATGAGTTGACTATCATTGATTTTCTTCTGTTCCACACGTGTAGGCTTACCACAGTAGGTATTGTTGGTTAGTGAATTGGGGGCACATCGCACTCCATTAGGCAAACGCTTGAAAATCCTAGTACCTACTCAGGACAGGGGGTGATCAGTGGGGTACCATTCACGTGACACCAATTTGCACCGCATAAACCATTTCCGTGTCAGGTGATTTCGTTCAGATTGTTCCTTCGCTCGGGAGGTTGTTTTGCGTGCTGGATGTGGGCTTGTTTCCATTAGAAAGGTTAATTCCGATAACCATTGGTGGCATGAGGAAATTAAGATTATGGTAGGCTTTGTGGAGATAAGTGGTATAATGAACAATAAGTGAAACTGTAAAGGTGTTAATATTTTATCACAGATGCTAGAATGTAGTAGGCTTTGTCATATCAGCATGCGAAAATCATGGCTGTTAGAGAGCTGCAGAAACGACGAATCTAGGTCATTAATAAATAGTTACGATGAGGTAACGTTAACGACTCATAGTTGGTAGCACATTCGTTTCGACGAATTCACTCATAAACTTATGTAAAAAGGACACTATTTCAAAGATTTATAAGACTTTCATTTCTTTTGCAGCCTGTCCACGTTAGATTTCGGACACTTTTCTTTCAGTGTAGATTTTGAATTATTTCACGGATCACTGAAACGCTTCACTTATATGACAGCTGAAACTCTCCATTCTATTTCGTGGTAAAACATGTTTACATTCTTGTTACATTCAGTAAACTAGCGTCGAATCAAGTGGAAGTGCGCAAACGCATTTTGTATCTTGCCAAGAAACTAAAACTACCAAAAAGTACAGTTTTTTGTGTTTACAAATCATTTGACCAGCGCTTGATTGTGGATTGGAAGCTGAAACAAATTGAAAAGTATGCTCCCAACAAATGGACAAGAAGGTGGTAGCCATTATTGAGAAAAATCCCAATATTTCTGTGCACAAAGTGGCTCTCAAAGTTGGGAAGTCAAAATCATACGTACAAAAAGTGAAGTAGAGGCAAGGACTGAAGGCGTACATAGTGAAAAAGGTGACCAACCGTGATTACAAGCGAAATTTCATTGCAAAAAATTATATGCATTATAAGACTTTAAACAGCTTCTGAGTTTGGATTCTCACACCGCAATGCAAAGGAACGCCGTTTCCGAGCATTTCCGGACAAAGAGGGTGTCCACATTCCCAGAGAAGTAATTGTTTTGACAGGCAATATGTAGTTGTCGAAAATCTAAAATTTCCGTCTCCTCCGGCACTTTTCATTTAATTCCAACTGCCTTTATTGCTATCTTGACAGATACGCGTATTTCGACTACAATGTGCAGACTTCTTCAGTGTCGTATACTTATAACTCGAAATAACTGACTTAAATGGAAAATACTAATGTTTCTTCTCAAAATCTACAGTCATCTCATATCGCTTATTTGCTACTGAGAATAATTCCTGATAGCTTCATTTTCTTCCACCAATGAATTTGCCATAAAACCCGCCCATCGTTATCATATTTCAATTAGAACAGGAAAAAAAATGACGATTCGTATATGAGACATACCCCCACCAGGGCACGTGCGTTTACCAACACACTCACGTTTGCATATTGACGAATCCCCAACTTTTGGGATTACAGAGGCTCGAGTGTGGGCGGTGGGAGAGCAGATTTCCAAACAGGAATCGATTACAGAAATACAGAGATATATTTATTAGCGTGGATGGTGGGGCGACCGCTGCAATTTTAGTCAGGCACGAAAGAGTGTTTGCTTTCACTTTTTTGGAAAAGTTACTTTCTGTTTAACTATTTATTTTCATATGATACATAGGGTATATCAAACCAAACGTTGTGAAACGGATATGCAGAGAAGAGGACGTTTCGAAAAGCTAGTAAATATCATTCAGGATAATCATAATAAGAAAAGCAATCAAAGATACTTTTAAAAATCAAACTTCTCTCTCTGTCTTTCCTTAATAAAAATTAATATTCACGACTGATAATCCTAATCCAAATGTTTCAGTAATTGGTTTTCATGATATTCCCAAAAATTCATTGAGCGAATTAACCATCCAAAGTCATTTTTTGTCTATTCTCTCATTAAACGTGATTTGTTTGTTCGTTGTTTATTTGTTTTCCAAGGTATTTTTTTTTAAATACTCGTAAACGTTCATTTTAATCATGCTTATAATTTATAACTCATAACTTCAGTAACAGTGTACAAATCTAATCAGTCCAATACAATCATTGCTAACATAACAATTAATGGATGTTTAGTTCACGATTCTTGAAAAGCCAAGAAAAAAAAAGATTAGAGTATGCAATTTTGGTCTAGGGAACGTCCATTAATTACGTCACGCAAAAAGTGGCAATTCATAATCCATGCAACTATCGATTACATATTTTCTTATAGCTCATGAAGTATTTAAGCGAGGATATACAGTTAGAACGAGAAAAAAACTCATTTTTGAAAAAAACAATTTCAAGAAAAAGTTTTTACTCAAAGCAATTGAAACTTTTTACAATTATAAGTGTGTTCATGTAGTATACAAAAAAAAAATTTTCAAGTTTTTTTCAACCAAATGGCGGCCGTTAGAGTGCGTTGAAAAAGTCGTTGTATTTTGCTTGTGCCGGCTCTCCTGGTCGCAATTTTGATCTGAAACCTGCTAATCCAAAAACATTACAATAATTACATTCACAGTTTGTAGATGAATTGAAAAAAAAAAACAAATGAAACAGAAGTTTCTGCATATATCAAGAACTAATCAAGCAAATGGAACCAAATTTGGCATGTGGGGTTTTCTGGTGGCGAAAAATGTTTCTATGGTAGTTTGAGACCCCTCTCATCTCCTAGAAGGGGTGCTGTCATACAAATGAAACTGAAATTTCTTCATAACTCATGATCTAATAATGCAAATGGAACCAAATTTGGCTTGCGGGGATTTTAAAGGCAATAAATGTTTCTACGGTAGTTCGAGACCCCTCCTCCCTCTCTGGTAGGGGGGGGGGCTCCCATACAAATGAAACACAAGTTTCTGCATTACTCTAAAACTAATCAAGTAAATGGAACCAAATTTGACAGGTAGAGGTTTTTGAAGGCAAGAAATGTTTCTAAAGTAACTCGAGACCCTTCCACCCTCTGTAAGAGGGAGGCTCTCATACTAATGAAACAAAAATTTGTGCATAACTCAAGAACTAATCAAGCATATGGATCCAAATTTGGCATGTGGAGATTTTTGGAGGAGAGAAATTTTTCTATGGAAGTTTGAGACTCCTCCGCCATCTGGAAGGGGGAGAGAGGGGGGTTTCCATACAAAAACAACATAAATTTCTGCCTAACTCGATAACTGACCAAGTAAATGGAACCAAATTTGGAATATGGAGGTTTTCAAAGGCAAGAAATGTTTCAATTGTGGTTTGAGACTCCTCCGCTTACTGAAAGAGGGGTCTCTCATACAAATGAAACACGAATTTCAGCATAACTCGAGAACAATTCAAGCAAATGGAACCAAATTTGGCATGTGGAGGAAAATAAATGATTCTAAGGTGGTTTGAGACCCCTCCACCTTCTGGAAGGGGAGACTCCCATAAAAATGAAACATAATTTTTAACATAACTTGAGAGCCAATGAAGGAAATGAAACCAAATTTGGCATGTTGAGGTTTTTGGAGGCAATACATGTTTCTATGGCACTCACCACCCCTCCCCACTTCAAATGGGGGAGGGCTCATACAAATAAAAGCAAATTTCTGCATAACTCGAGAACTAATCATGTAAATGAAACCTTTTTAGCATACGGGGGTTTTTGGAGGCTAGGTTTCTATATACATAAAAATGAATTTTTGTCTGTCTGTCTGTCTGTCAGACCCTTATAGACTCGAGAAGTTCTGAACCGACCAACGTGAAAATTTATATGAAGGGGTTTTTGGGGCTGGGGAATGTTCTTATGATTGTTTGAGACCCCTACTCTCTCAGGAAGGACATGAGACACACATTTCTTCATAACCCGAGAACTAATCAAGCAAATCCAATCAAATTTGACATGTGGGGGGTTTGAAGGCAAGAATGTTTCTATGGTAGGTCAAGACCCCACCCCTTTTTGATGGAGGGGGGGGGGGGCATCAAACAAATGAAACTCAAATAATTATTATTATTATAATCGATGAGCCCAGTGCGATGGTTCGAGAACTAATCAAGCAAATGGAACCAAATTTGGAATGTGGGGGTTTTTGAATTCAATGATTGTATGGTGGTTTGAGAAACCACCCCCCTCTGGAAAAGAGGGCTCCCATACAAATGAAACACAAATTTCTACCTAAAATGAGAATTATCCAGCTTACTTAAACACAAAACGTGTGTTTCTCGGATAAGAAGCATGTTTTGATAGAAGTTTGAACACCTGCTTATTCAAGAAAAAAAAACTCATTTAAAAAAAACCCATAAACGTGCCAGTTCTATTAAATCTGTGTTCTTTTAGTTGCAAGCGTAGCAGCGCACGCACCGAGCTCAGCTAGTATAATAATAAAATATTACAACAATTTTTAATGCATATAGAAAGTAATGCTACAATAAAGAAATCCTAGAAGTTTCAACTTAATCGAATAATTAGTTTTTGAGTTATCACCAGCATAAACACCGAAAATGCTGTTTTGAGAAAAACGCGTTGAAAGTTTAAAGCGTCCCTTTATACCTGCTGCGCGCGAAAGAGGGGAAAAGGCGAAAAAAACACTCGAAGTTTGAATTTCGAAAAAAGGGTTTCATGAGCGTATTCTAGGGGTAATTTACTAACTTTTTATGCAAAATAACTAAATTGAATTCTTTGGTCATTCTAACTGTATATCTCCCCTTTAACTGCAAGGGATATTTAGCTAGTTAGACACTTGCTTAGCTACGTTTATTAAAACATTTGGAAGTATGTATCACGAAAAGCTATAACATTCATTTTATAAAGTCAGAATCCATCAAGGGATATGGATGTAATGTCGGTCTATAAGCATTAAATTGAGTCCTTTTATGGATAAAACTTCGTCCCATTCGATCGATTTTTTTATTAAATGCAGGTTTCGTACGGTTTTTATCCTGATTTAATGATTTGAGGCATTGATTTCGCTTTTCCCAATATAAAATTTCACAAAACAAACTAAAGGGCGATACGGTCAAAATTTGGTCAATATCAACTTGACGTATTTTTTTCAATTTTGCATTTAAAAAACCTGAACACCCCTTATTTTGAAGGTGTGTGTGTAGAATGTTGCTCCTATTTTGATTTTGGAATTCACTCTTCAGTTGTCAAAATGCCGTCCAAGCAAGAAGAGCAGCGTATTCAAAATTCTTGCTCGCGCATCGCGAAATCCGAGCTACTCGCACGCAAAGTTGGCAAAATCGCTAAAGAGTTGCCAAATCAACCGTTACAAATGTAATTAAAGTGTTTGGGGAACGTTTGTCGACAGCCAGGAAGTCTGGATCGGGAAATCGAAAACCGGAAGCCGCTGAGACGACAAAGAGAGTTGCCGGTAGTTTCAAGCGAAACCTGAACCTATCTCTCCGAGATGCCGCAAATAAGAAAAAAAAAACTGGGCGTATGGTTCTACAACCGTGTACATCGAGCTAAAAATATTTCCGATGCGGACTGTCGACACAAGAAGAGCGAAGTGACTCAATCGCGATGACATAAACCAAATACGACGTTGCCGAAGCGCGATCCCCGGAGGCTAGTGCGCGACGATTGACGGCAAGTTTGACTGCGTGGTAATGGATCGGCAGAGCCTACGTCAAAGCACACCACGTGCCAGCTTCCTGGGACAAGGAGTTTTATACGGCAAAGGACGGGAAAGGTAGCAGATATTTTCAAGCTACTACTGAAACCGTCAAAGTCTCGCAAAGAAGGATCCGGCTTTGGCAAGCCATCTGTACCTGTGAAGCGAAAAGCAGCATTGCATAGCTTCCGGGACTGTCAAATACAGAAATCGACGTGAAAGAGTGGCTGAACAAACGTCTGCTGCCTTTCCTGAAGCAAACACGGTTTGTTCCGCACTGTTTCGGCCGGATTCGGCACCTTGCCATCACGGTAAAAGCGCCATGGAGTGGTACGCCGCCAACAACGTGCAGGTGGTTCCCAAGGACAAGAACCCTCCCAACATGCCAGAGCTCCGCCCAATTGAGAAAAGACTGGAGCTGTTATTGTCAAGCGGAACCTGAAGAAGACTAAAAACAGCTTTAGGATCGGGCAGCAGTTCTAGGCAAACTGGCTTTGCGGCGGCATAGATATAGGCTGCGTCCGATTGCAGGTCTGCTGTGGTAACGATATCTGGTGCGCGCATGTCAACGATCATTGTTCATTAATTATTCCAGAAAATGGCACCAGTCGATTTTAGTTGAACATGATTTTAATGATTTGTCACGTCTGATCACCAATGACTACATCTTCAGTTGAACGTTTTGCAGCACTGAAACCAGAATATCTGAAGAATATCATATTCAGCGTCACACTGGACAGCCATCAACGAATGAAGGTCGAACGTCGTTGAGGACCACGCCTTCACCGATCACCGAACGAATAATGATGAGAATATGATAAAGGGCGAGAAACCTGACATTGAATTGCTTCTGCAGAACGCTGTTTCAAACTGTTTGAATATATGCAAAGAGCTGGCGCGTGATTATTTTCTTCTTCCGAGGTCACAGCAACATCTCGGTTGGTTCAGTTCAATATCAACAGGATCACAGTAGCACAGAACACCTTCAATGAACGAAATTTTGACCGCATCACCCTTTAGCGAAGAACTTCAAAACACCTTGGAGAACAGGCTGCTGCAGCGATGATGAGTGATTACCAGCCATTCGAACCATCCGTCAACATTCGAGAATTTAGCTTTGCGCGAGGGTTTAATGAATATCTCTTCACCAGCATTAACTGGCATGTTTAGCGGCTGCTGTCATCCCAGCTGCCCAGCTGGGAAATAACGCGCCACCGGTAAGTCAACACGCTGTCGCAGGCAACGCCATTAACAGCACCGGCAGTTTGCTGAACGCAGCGATGCCAAATATCCGTCCACATCAAACAGACCAGTGTCTAGCGCGCTGGCGATGCTGATCAGCGCTACACCCGAGCCCTGTCAGCATATGTTCATTCTGCCTGCGCCAGCGCTTTGTCAACGAGACAGTAGAGTTGAAATGGCGCGCGCAGACAATATCTGCCTGCCTGCTTCTAGGCTGCATGATTGAGGAATTGCCATCAGTTCGGAATATGCACAACAAATGGTGATGCACTGGAAGTCATTAGAGCAACATTCTGTTCAGTCAAAACATGATCGCTGAATCATTATAAAAAGTGAGAGGCGTTGAGAGTTCACGAAAACCCAACGAAAACAATTTTCTTCACAAATTGATATGGGGACGATCACCAGTCTGGAAACCATTGCTCTTCCAGTTCAGAGACATGTTTGTATCGCTCCTGCAGAGTCAATAACTGATCTTGATCAACGGGCGTCAGTTATTGTATGGATTGGCGCTTGCTAAAACCTTTCAAAACTTGATACGATTTGGTAAACTTCAATATAGGCAGCTGATTCTTGGTTCCTGAACTGCCGGTTCCTTTATGCGTAGCCAAAGTTGCAGTACCAAGTTACAAAGTGCTCTATGACGGATAAAAGCATGAAACATTGAATTTTCTGCGTTATCTATCGTGCCACAGCAAGGAATGCTAGATCTGGCAGAAAACTACTATAGGATATTTCATGTAATAAAGCGCAAGACTAACGCCTGAATCGGCCTGTTGTACAGACTGCAACATTTGTTTTCAGCTGTTACCTTGAAAGTCTGGAATTAAACGTGATAAAGGAAATTTTGCGCCATTTAAATTTCGTACTATTTTTTCTGTTGTAACTTTGTAAGGAATGCATCAAACTACATGTTGTATTCGTCGAAACATGTAATTATATGTTGTTTACATTTGTTTGAATTATAGTTTGCACTGAGCAGGTAGTTTCGTATGCATACCGCCATACGGATACGCAATTCAGTTATTTCCCAGATCAGCTGTATTCACACAAAGAACCAACGCAGATGATGTTTGAGAGCTAACATACATCTTCAATGTGTAAAAACTGGTGACCCATTACAAAGCAATACCGGCGCCGGCCGTGCCCAAATGCTGCTCAAGTAATGGTCCGCTTCAATGTGACTGAAAAGAGAAAAGCATAACGAAAAACAAAACATAATAGACAAAATAATACAGGATATTAAATATTGTCTTCAAAATTTGGTAGAAATAAATTATTTGTTGCTTTGCAAAGCACACAGATAAAAAAAAACATTGAATTTTCTGCGTTATGTATACACATAAGGGAATACTAGATTTGGCGAGAAAATTATAGGATATTTATTGTAAAGTTAAGCCAGATAACGCCTGAATCTAGCCTGTTGTATGGAAAGATTGCAAACACTGTTGTATACAAACATTGGTTACGCCTCCTTTGTTGCTGGAATTAAACGACGCAAATTTTCGCGCGCTCTTTAAAGATTAAAATTATTTTTTCTGCACGGTCCTCCTCGATGTCCTATGGCATCTCGGCTGTCCAGGTCTGCTGGACTCACTGCATGCTGCCAGCCGGTACTCGTCCACATCAAGCCGGCCGTCGCCGAGGTGTCGGGAACCATCCGGTATTAACATGAAATCAGCGTTTAATACACTCTTCTTACACCGATTAATTTACAAACTAAGCCTGCATGCCGAATCAAAATTCACTTTGGCACGGTTTGATATTTTCTTCTTCTAAAATCTTGTTCTAAATACTGGCCCAATATTTCTGTTCAGATTTTCCGTCGTCAATATTCTTCCTCGAACGTAGCAATCGCCAGTCCAGGTTCGATGCAAGCAGCAGCAGCCATTCATGCTGTTCGTTTTGAACGGCCAGACAGCAGACCCAAGAATGGACACTTTTTCGAATTCACTTTTTCCACTGTTATTACGTTGCGACCGGACTAAAAAATATAATCAATCGATTCCGAATGACCGTAACTTTATACCTTCATTTTTTCTAACCAAATTTTCGCCGTTTTTCAGCGTAAAAATTGCACTTCATTTCACTGCCACCGAGAATCGTGATCCTAGACATCAGCTTTTGTCGACTTCTCCTCCTGCTAATAATACTCAATTTATTCGCGACAAAGCGGACAAACACTCTAACTTAATAATTTATGTCTTGGTCTGTTACAACACTACCACTAATTAACAAAACTAAGCTGATGTAACTCCTCTTCCGGGTGCGGGGGTGAAACACAAAAACAAAAAAATAAAACGAGGAAATACTACCGGCAATCACACATTTTGGGAGGGAATGGATTGTATTCACTATTTCTTCCACAAAGCATGCGTAGATTGTATGATTTCACTGTTAGTTTAAGTAAGTTAAATACCGAATTATTGTGTGAGTTTTTCGCAAAAACGACTGAACAAAAACAAAACGCGACAGTTTTAAAGCACGGCTTGCTGCGATCTCCATTTGTTTGAATTATAGTTTGCTTATGAAACTATTTAAGAAAAGCTTAGTAATAAAAACTAATTTTAAAATTAAAATTGACAATTATCTCTTAAGCTACTTGACATAGAAATGTATTGCCAGTTCGACAGCAGGCTCTACATAGCGTTTAGTAGATCTCACAATTTTTTTATGCGTGAAAATATCTCTTCTGTCTGTTAAAGATGCAAAGTTGAAGTTATATATCATTTTTTTCTTTTCTATGCAGGCGATGACGTTTTTTAAGTTGCTAAATCATGCCCAAAATGCAGATGTCATTCCATATCAAGTGGCGTGAGCCAAATGCATCGACCTTCTGAGTTCTAACCAAAAAATGGTATTGCATTATACTTGTTCTAGGATATCAAAATTCAAAAGTTGGTTTATAATCGATCGGTGAGCCCCTCGGCCCATGTGGCTGTCCTCTCATTTTTTGCGATTTTTGAAAAAGTCAATATATTGTTTATTGAATATCTTCGATGAACGTAAAAAGCTACAAACAATGTTAAATACTTTCTCATACGTTAGAAATTGTTGCTAACAAATAAATATTTTGATATTTTTGCTGACTGTTGCCATTACATTGCTATTTTGTGTGTAATGAATATTAGATTGCGTTTTTCTCAAAATGCCACCATATTTTTTTTGAAAATGTTTTAAAAATTTGTTTATTCTACCACTTCTTATATAGCATCTGCATATATTTCATCAAGGGGATCTAACAAAAAAGCACCGCTTAAATTTAAAAAAATAGAACAGTGTGTTTTACATGGTGTATAATATTCGGTGGCCTACTATAAGAATTTACGGTGCTCCGAGAGGCGTGCAGATAATATCAAGTGCATTGAAGAGAGAGGAATTATCTGTTCCTTTAGCCCGCAAGAAAGGCCATCGTGTCTGGCAAGACATAGTGCAGAAAGTGCAGCGTTTTACCGTGCGTGCAGACGTAGAGTAAAGAATTGGCTGTTGAAGGAGTGTAAAAGTGTTCGGGATAGGTGCCATCTTCGCATCCACAGAGGCAGATGCGATTAGTGCCGGCGAACCTTAAAGCAGAAACACTCGTTGCGCCTAGAGCGTAGCTGCATCTTGCCGGGAAAGACTGACTATGGCCGGCGAAACAGGAGAGTTCTGCACTGGTTCACTCGGGACAATCTTGACCGACGAGAGGCAGGTCTGGCTGTGGCCGACTGGATTTTGGAAAACTTTTCATTTGCTTTCAGGTATTACATGAACATTTCCTCCTCCTCTTCCCAACTACTGTAAAGATAGATGCATTGACGATAGTACAATCTGCTTTTAAACATTTGCAAATTGAAATAACCGTCACCTGGCGCAGAAGAATGTGATCAAACTTTAAGATTAAAAGAAAGTAGATGACATTAATATCAAATCTACAAAGAGTATTTTGTATTAACGCTAACACTAACGCAAACTTTTCATTTGCTTGTCGGGATAGTGTACAAGGGTCCACTACAACAATTCTCAAGCAACCGCTCACCCATTGCTGCTTATTTCTGCATGAGAAAGGTGTTCATTGAATTGTGTTATCATTTCGGATACCTAGGATCACAACACAGCAACCACCGCTTTCAGAAGAAATTCATAGAATTTATGCCGTATGTTATTAAGCTGACAAAAATTTATTAGCCTCTCTGGCGGTGCGGTTTCACAATTTCGTCGATGATTTACTGTACCATCGAACACTTTTGGCGTTCCAGCTAGATAGCACTTTTTGCAACGGCATACGGTAAAGTTCCAAGCAATGGATTAGGTGGAACTCTAAAGCGATTGGCGACGAGAGCTAGCCACTGTTTTAATGAAGAGTATTTCGAGCTCAGAAACGGGTACCATTTTTGATCTGATTTGAAAAAACCTTAAAGTTCAACACGTTCTGCCAAAGGCAAAACGCAGAATAAATAAATTTGATATATATTTTTATTTTAAGTGGAATTTGTTAATTAGATGAGAAATACTCAATTGCACTTTTTATTTGTAACTAGCTGACCGGCAAGGCCTTTCGTACCGTAAGTTCGTACGTTTTTAACCGATGCAGCCAAAGAAGAACAGATTTAAAAAAGCCGGGGAAATCTGTAAACCTGTTCGCCGGAGTTAAATCGTGACATACCGTTTCATTTCATTTTTATTTTTTTAGAGGATAGATAGATAGCTTGATTCTATTGACAAAAATAACTCCTTGCATAAATATCTGTTTTGAAAAATAATCATAAATAAAACGTAGGAATGACAACACTGGAAGATTTTTCTCGAATTGTAATCTGCGATGAATGATTGCTAGTACCAATCACCTATTGTGATTTTTATTAGACACATTTTCAGAAAACACTTTGAATATGTTAACACTATTTTTGAATTTTAAGTCATTGAATATAAAACATGAAATCTTTAAAAATCTATATCTTCATGACGAAGCAAATTGTTTTGTCTCGTTAAATGTTTCTTATGTAAAAAAAAGTCTGCTAAACACATTAAAGCCATAAAAGTTGAAAAAAAAGTGAGGGCATTTTGAGAAAAACGCAATTTAATATTTCAACCACAAAAATAACAATGTCAACACTGTAAAAAATATAAAAAATATTTATTTGGTAGCAAATTTAATTTCCTTCAAGAAAAGTATCTCACATTGATGTAGAAGGAGATGTTCGCTCATCACCATGCGGCACCAAGAGTGAACAACAATGTTTTTGGCTAGAATGAAAGATGTGAAGAGAAAGTGTTGAAAGATCCGTCAGAGTGCGGCAGGTAGGAAAATTAACAGATGTTTTTAAAAATTGAGCGAAAGGGCATGTATCCTCTGACTATCACTCTGACGGACCTTTCAACACTTTCTCTTCACATCTTTTATTCTAGCCAAAAAACGTTGTTGTTCACTCTGGTGCCGCATGGTGACAGCGAACATCTCCTTCTACATCATATCGTTACTCCTCGCACGGAGAATACAAACACAACAATTAATGTATATCTCACATTGTTTGTAGCTGTTTTATTCATCGAGATATTCAATAAACAATATATTGACTTTTCAAAAATCTCAAAAAAATGGGGGCAGCCCATGGGCCGAGGGGTTCATCGATTGGTTTAAGACTTTGGATTTTTGATTAATAGCCTACAACAAGTATATCGGCCAATTTTGGTTAGAATCGAAAAAGGGTCGATGCATTTCTCCGGTCACTTGATACTTTTTGGATGAAGTTAATATTTAAGGCGCTATACAGTTAAGTTCGTGATTTGATAATCTCCAACCCTGAGAAACGGATATCCAGGAATGCAATATAATTAAATCCACCAATAAATTTCGGCTAGGAAATAATTTGATGTATGGAATTCTGGCAGAAATTATACAAAATTTGGTCGAACTAGTACCAAATAGCCTGGTGGGAGTGATTAAATACAAATGAGGACATACACATTACTAAATAGGGTAAACATTTAAAATTCCAACTAGAAAAATGCAGTTTCTGTATCTTTTCGATGAATTCGGCTTACTTAATTCATACAATGCGACGTTTTCTTATTATTAGTATTTTCAATTGAATTGTTTTACTTGCTGAAAAGCTTTGACATAAACGTACATCACTTGCTAATATCCTGTTTGAGTTTTGCACTACAGGGTACATATCTTTTTACATACCACCCATTGCGCTATTCGAGGCAGTCCTGTAATAAAACGTCCTTTTTCGCTCTCCACACCACTCCTGCAGATAACCGTCACCACCGTTACCAAACCGCGGATGGCGATCCACAACAAGTCTGTAATCGCAATTTGAACGAGACACAAATAATGGGATAATAATAGGACTCTTGAATGCGGTTGGTTGCCAGGTTGACGACATCAGTTCGTAGTTTTTGTGTACCCAACACTCCAGTTAGATGGTTTAGGTGAAGTTTGTTAATGTTACTCTTTCACCGTAATTTGCCATGTGAAAACACTGGCCTTCTGGCCGTAGTCTTCCGAAGGTCCACATTGAGATCGACTAGCCCTGCTACAACAAACCATCACCTAGGCTATTCTCTCGGGGCAACTTGCTGAGAACAGTCCTGTAGACATAAGTAATCCTTGCATTGATGGTGGGTTCTTATCACATTACATAACCTTACATTAAAATTTACGGTTATCACGTAATCGGGTCAATAGAAATGTTAATAAATAAGGAAAGCCATTTCTATATTGAAAAAGAAAATTCAGCCACACTTAAAAAGACTTATTATAAACATTTCCATACTTCAAACAGTTGCTAACAGAATTGTTTTAACATCATTTGTTAGACGATACTCAAGGCACTTTTCTCAATCAGATTCAAAGTAGTGGCATTCACAACGTCTGCTGTATATGCTTCCCAAATCAAACTGTAATTTTCGACATAACCTACATTCCCAACTCTGCAAGCAACGAGCTCCATCGAAAGCACCCTCACTATTCCAGCAGCGTGGCCATTAGGGTGGTTCACAGTTTCGATTCAGCACCACTCCACTCAATTCATTGCAAATCAGATCCAGCTTCTCGTCTCGCAACTTGAGTTTAATTACAACTCTGGTAGCACTGGCCCTTTTTAATTTTTATGGGGACTACTATGGGAAGACCAAACATTTTGTTCTTATTCCTTTTTATCTTCGGTGCAGTAGTATGTACACACATCTTGTATCTGTGCTGATGTTTACATTGATCCAGCTTAAACATTTATCCGAACGTTTCGACTGCACATCGGCGTAATTAGATATGACATATTACATCGTAGCAAGAATATGGCAAGTCTCATGTGAAGAACGGAGGGAAACACCAAGGCCACTATGTCATTCAGTATCCAAGCGTGGTTTGAACGTGGTTTTCGACCAATTTGTTGATTGAAGGAATTCTCGCAAGCAAAGATAGCAACTCTTCAACAAACAGTTACTCGGATGCGATCGAAAAGTTTAGTTATCCAATAGCAGTTTTCATAGACACTTCATAAAGTTCGAGTTTGCAAACAATCGAGCTCAAATTTTGCGAGAAAAGTCAGGACTTGATTCGTATCCGATTTACTGGCTAGAAACTGAATCGCTACTTTGAACCACCCTAGTCATGACCATGGGTTTTGCTTTATGCATCATATCCTATCACAAAAAGGCGGAAACGAAAAAGGAAATATGCATAAAACTATCACCAGCCACCGTGGTAGGCTCACACAGGCCATTCGACCTACCGGATGATTGGGTGGAATTTCAAATGGCGTTCGTTGCCGCTGTCGGTCCCAAGGGCGTACACAGAAGGGATATGAAGGGTGACATCCGCAGATGAATCCAGAGCCCGCTATGGTTAATGTCGCTGTCGTCGTTGTTTGCTGCGGTCTGCGTTGCTTCTGCCACGAGAGCACCAACAAGAGACGAAACGATGCCATCCTTTCGGGCTGCACTCGTTTCAACGAACATCCTGCCACCCCACCATAAATCATTCTGAGAATTCATGTTGAGGCGGATGCGGATCAGGAAATAGGCGGGTGGATATTGCAATTGTAAAATTTAGGTCAATTATCTCCGATTACGATGAGCGATGCCTGAATTCGATCTGGGTCTTAACGCGATGTTGTAGATGTGGAGAAAATAACGATATTTGAGAGCGTGGTTGTCATCGTTTACTAAGAAAATGTTTTAATCTCTTTATTTCCAGGTTGGCAGCGGCTCAAGAAGCGGCGCTTGCAGGTCAGGGCTCCAACGGGGGCCAGTTCGGTCGCAAAGGAGGCCACTACTTAGCTGATAAGATGGGTGGCCCCAACAGTCAAGGGGGCCAGCCTCCGTCCGGGGGTGGGCCCACTTCCCTATTCATCCTCTCCGAGGACAACATCATTAGGAAGTAAGTATGAAGCAAATTAGTAGTTAGATACTGCATAAATTCAAATGATTATTTGGATAGCCGGCTACATTAAATATTAAAGATTGCATTTATGTTTTAAAAAAAAACTCCTGATATATCGCAGTATGCATATGCAGTAAATTAACCCTAAATCTGCATTTTAGATGCTACAAGCATTATATTAGCATTATATCAGCATCTTGAATGCTGCCTGTTGTAAAGTTGGGTTTTAAATGCTATTTAAATGCATTTAGCCTGTAATAATCATTTCGAATGCAAAATAGCATTAATGAAGCATTATCAAAGCATTGCCGTAAAGTAGCAGTATATTGGTCCAAAAGCGGCATTTATGTAGCATTTAAGGTGACTTAATTTCTTGATAGGCTGCCGTGAAGACGCTTTGTAGCTGCTAATTGGTTACCTGGGTAGTACGGGGCTGCAGTTTGTCTGACCTCAGGATTTATTGAAGCCTTAGTAAGCACAATTTCAGGGCAACAATCATTCTACGAATTTCCCGCTGCATTTGATATCCGACCACGATAACATTCTTTTTCTCTAGTTTATATTGAAAGTATTATTGTGTCACCACTCAAACGGAATCCTTATCGAACGAAATCAATTTTCCAATAAAGCGAAGGAAATATGAGTACACACTATGGACAAAGAGAACCGAACCGTTTTGTAAATAAAACAAAATTTTCGTTATTTTCTTGAAAATGTATTCTTTCTCATCCGTTACTTTGAGGGGGGCGCATATGTGCCAACGCTTGACCCAGCCATCCATGCACTTCTCATATGGCCTTCGATTCCTCCGAAGCGAATTTTGAGCTTCTGGTGAGTATGGGGCCTATTCGAGAAGATTCATGCTATATTTGGTCAACTAATCCATGACACTCTTGGCTGAAATTTAGCTCTATTGGAACAAGCCTGGTGAAAACGCATTGCATGCCCCAAATACCAGCAACAATGTGCTGAACGGTTCCATATGAGATGCGGAGATCACTATCCATTTCTTCAAGGCTTACATGACGATTTTCAGGCACAGTTTACATAATAATTGCCATGTCTTTGTCAGTAATCGATGTTCAAGGGCATCGGGAACATGGCAACCACTTCACGACAAATTTTGTACTTTTTATACCATTCGTATGCTTTAGTTTTCAAATTAACAGATTTTAAAAATGCTGTCAGCATCATTTCCATCGACTTTGCACCAGATTTTTCGTTGGAAATACATAAAACTATTCGTTCATAAATTGTTCATGGAGAAATGCGTCGAAAAACACAATGTTGTCCGTTGTAAACAGCTGCCAAAAAAAAGTTAATGTCTGACAGATGGCAGATAAAAATGTATCAACATAAGACAAAAAAAATCATTGAAATACAAGAATACATTAAAACATAAAGTTTCAGGACCGATTTAAACCAACAGCAAGGCTGCTCTTGGGGCCACTCACAAGTGTAGGTGGCTTATTTCAGTAGAATTAAAGAAGACGCTAAGACATCGAGTTTGAGGATCAATTTAAACCAACAGTAAGGATCCTGTAGGTGCCACTCACAAGTGTGCGTGGTTTATGTCAATGAAATACAAGAATACATTAAAACATCGAGTTTGAAGACCGATTTAAACCAACAGTAAGGATGCTCTTTGGGCCACTCAAAAGTGTGGGTGGTTTTTTTCATTGGCATACCAGAATACATTAAATCATCGAGTTTGAGGACCGATTTAAACCAACAGCAAGAATGCTCTTGGGGCCACTCACAAGTGTCAGTGGTATATTTCAGTAGAATTAAAAAAAGGCTAAAACATCGAGTTGGAGGACCGATTTAAACCAACAGTAAGGATGCTATTTCAGCCACTCACTAGTGTGGGTATTTTAGCGTAGTGTTGATGGATTAAAAATGAACACTTTCATTCACTATCATTTGATTATTCTAGACATTTTCGTTATCTTCGACAAGCTGAAAATTGCTATTTTGAAAAATCCTCTTACAAGGCCAATATTCAAAATTTAAAATGTCACATTCACATTGAACTGAGATAAGCATAGTTTTATTCCAATAGCCATTACATGGTTCCTTTATTCAATCAAACATATCTAATGTCATGAAAATCGAAATGTTTAATATTAAATAAACATACACTGGAACCCATACCGGGGCGGGGGTTGGTGAGTTGAATTGATTATTTTGAGCAGATTCTTGGTCAAAAATAACCAAACAAATGTGTAAAAAACAGAATTTTAGGAATTTTAGAGGTTTAATATCATCGGGACTTTTTTGGATCGGATCGGATCGGATCAACTATTCCCGGTACAATGGCAGCTTTTCGCATCCATAGCTTGCACAAATAGACAATATGATCAGAACCCATCATTACCGATGCGCCTTCTGAACCAAAGCCCACAAGCCTTTTGAAATCGGTGCCATCGATCTGGAAGCGTTTTTCAACTGCGTGAAATATGTATAGGCACTGCAAGATTATATTAGAGATAACAAAAAATCACGTTCCAAAAAACTATTCTTCGAATAGCAAAAATCACTATCCATAACATGATTCCAACCTTCTCCAACCTTCCTCAGCGTGACGGCATAAACATTCTTCTGAATTGGAAAAACAGTATTTTTGCAGAAATTAGTGAAGCAATCTCTTGTTGAACTCTAAAACAAACACTTCTTTAGCGGGATACTTGAAGAAATTATTTAAGTATTTTCTTAAGAACTATCTGTAAGAAACCTTGCAGACATCCTGGACAAAATT
The DNA here is from genome assembly GCA_034211315.2 of Aedes japonicus. Lineage (NCBI taxonomy): Eukaryota > Metazoa > Arthropoda > Insecta > Diptera > Culicidae > Aedes > Aedes japonicus. The sequence goes on from JASCZW010007787.1 coordinate 27,706, forward strand.
TAGGAACTAATTCTACATAAAACCCTTGTGAGATTATGGAATTCATGCAAAAAATACTTCTTAGATTTCTCCAAGACATCAGGATATTCTTCAAGAATTACTTCAGGAATTCCCTTATAGTGTTCCCTTATCTTTGTCCTCCAAGAATTCCATTAGAATCAGTTCAGGGATTCCGGCAAAAATTTCATCACAAGAATGTTTTTAAAAACTAACGATGCAATGCCGGAAGAAATTCCCGGAAGAATTCCTGGAAAAGTGCCTACCAGTGTTTACCTTTTTCATATATCAACATGCTTTTTGTTCGTGAATGATGATATATAAATCATTTACTCCTGTGTGACTTGCCTAGGATTCAGTGTCGTTCTAGCGACAAGTTCGGACGTGTTTTTTCGCTCTCGATCATTTTTACAGTTTGGAAGTGTTTTTAATTGCGCGATTTCTCGCGTTTCCACGTGTTAATAATTGGCAAACCTGGCCCAAGTGGTGGACCGAAACCCAGCGGCAAGCGGCCGGCTGACAGCAGCAACCCGTTTTCGCTACTCGAAGGCAGGACTGATACCGTTGCCCAGGCTCAAGGCAACAAGAAGAAAAGGAAGAAGAAGTTGAACCAACTCGATGGTTCCAGTAGCTGTACCCCTCGAAGCGTGGGCCCCCGTGACGACGGCACCGCAATGAACACCAGTGATGTCGGTGATTTCGGTTACTCTTTCGAAAATTTGAACGCTGCTGTTCCTACAGCAAACGAGAAGCTACCACCGGTGGTGGTAAAAAATATCCCTCTCGGCGACCTTATGGCCAAATTCCAAGCGGCCGGCATTGCAGCGGAGTACAAGCTATCCCGTATCGGCACGAAGGTGATGCTCCGGTCAAAGAAGGACTTCGACCAAGTGGTGTCATGTCTGAAGGATTCCCGTTCGGAATTCTTCACACATGACATCCCCGGGGAAAAGCCTTTCAAAGCTGTCATCAGAGGTCTGCCAAACCTCGATCCGGTACAAATCGCATCGAGCATTAAGGACCGGTACAAACTGGCCCCAATCGCCGTCTACCGGATGAATCGGCGCAACGAAAATGTGAGGCATCACCCGGATTGCCTGTACCTGTTGCACTTCGAAAAGGGAACGGTGACACTCAACGCGCTCAAAGCAATCCGCTCCCTTTGTTCCATCATCGTCACGTGGGAACCGTACTGTGATGGACACCGCGATGTGACACAGTGCCAGCAGTGTCTGGACTTCGGTCATGGTACCCGGAACTGCAACGTCAATGCCCGCTGCAACAACTGCGCCCTAAACCACACCACATCCAACTGTCCCATCGAAGGAGCCATGGCGTACAAGTGCGCCAACTGTGGTGGTGCCCACCAAGGATCCGATCTCCAATGCCCGAAACGCGAAGCCTTCAAGCGCATCCGAACACAAGCTTCGACTGCCAACCAACCAGGACGGACGACGGAAAGGGCTCCGGCCTTCACAGCAGGAGATTTCCCGCCAATTCGTGGTAGTCGCCAACCAAACCCGTGGGGGCAAGGTACTAGCCCTCAAGAAAATCCCGGCCCTACCGGTGGACAGCGATCCTCAACCCCCCCTGGATTCTGGAGACATCAACAACAGCAACAACCAGCAACTAACAACAATCCCGAACTGTTCTCTGCGGACGAACTGATGGCGATCTTCGTTGATATGACCGGTGCGCTTCGCCAGTGCCGTAGCAATGCCGAGCAGATCCAAGAGCTCGAAAAATTCATCATCCAGTATGGCGTCTAAAGCGCTAACCATCGCCACCTGGAACGCTTGCTCTATTCGAGCAAAAAGCTTCGAGCTTGCCGACTTCGTCCGCAAGCAAAACATCGACGTGGGCCTACTAACCGAGACCCACCTAAAGTTTGGTGACAGCTTCTGGTTGCCTGACTACAATTCCATCCGGCTTGATCGCACCAGCTCCAGGGGGGTGGTGTTGCGATCATCGTGAAGAAAGGGATAAAGTACCACACTCTGCCACATATCCGCACATCCGTTATCGAGGCCCTTGGTGTGGAGGTGGAAACATCAAATGGAAGTACACGGTTCATCGCTGTTTACTGCTCTCGACAGTGTGCTGCTAGCAACGAAGCGTCAATCCAATTTAAGAACGACCTAACCGCCATCACACACACCAGCTCTCGTTTCGTCATCGGTGAGGACCTGAACGCGCGCCACGAGGCATGGAAAAATTTCCAACGTAACCAGAACGGTCGACTGTTGTTCGACCACTCCCAGCATGGGCTGTACACGGTGCAGTTTACGGATGAACCAACATTCATCTCTCCGGCGGGAAATCCATCCACGCTGGACTTTTTCCTGACAAGCACCACAATGTCAAAACCGGTGGCTCACAACGACCTCAGCTCTGACCACCAACCGGTGGTGGCAGAAGTCGGTGTCAACGTGATTCCTGCTCCAACCTACCAACGAAAAGACTACCACCACGTGAACTGGCCACAGTTCGGCCAAATCGTCGATCGGAACATCGAAGAAAATCCACCGCTCGACTCCATCGATGACATCAACCGTGCGCTGGAGGAATTCCAACAAGCCATTACCGTGGCTGACGAGGCGTGTGTCCGACGAGTTCCTGTGAGGGGTAAGTTTGTTGCCATTGATTCCCACACCCAACTTTTGATCCGCTTACGAAATGTTCCTCCAGGAAACAAGAAGTGGCTGATCTGAACCGGCAGATTGCTTCCAGAATGGACTCGCTCCGAAACGAGAATTTCGGACGTGTCATCCAAAATTTGGATGACCGCTCGTGGCCATTTTGGAAGGTAGCCAAAGTCCTAAAGACGCATCCCAAACCCGTTCCTCCTCTGAAGGTCGTCGATTCTATCCTGCTAGCCCCAGTGGAGACAGCAAATGCGATCGGCAATCATATTGCCGCATCGCATTTGCTTGGCTCAAACATCCCAAGTCCGCTTGAAGGTCAGGTTGCGCAATGCGTCAATAATCTAGATGCCTCCCCTTGTGTCGTGCCCCCGGAGGATAGGATTACTATCGAACAAATTTGCTCAACGCTGAAGAGCACTCAAAACATGAAGGTGCCCGCTTTTGATGGGATCTTCAATTTGATCCTAAAAAAGATTAACACCAAAGCCCAGTCGCTCTTAAGTGCTATCTTCAACAGATGCTTGGAACTGCACTACTACCCAAGCATCTGGAAAGAAGCCAAAATCATTCCGATCCTCAAACCCGGGAAAGATCCAACATCGCCTTCAAGCTACAAACCAATAAGCCTCCTTTCAGCGCTGAGCAAATTGTTCGAGAAGTTAATTCTTAATCGTTTGCTCAGGTGTGTCGAGGAAAATAACATTCTCCTCCCGGAACAGTTTGGGATCAGGAAGGGGCATTCCACCACTCATCAGCTAGTTCGGGTGATGAATAACATCCGAAGTAACAAAGCTGTATCCAAGTCCACAGCCATGGCTTTGCTAGACGTCCAAAAGGCGTTTGACAATGTCTGGCACGACGGGCTTGTATTCAAGCTTTGTAACTTCAACTTCCCAGCACACCTTGTGAAAATCACCCGCAACTACCTCCAGCAAAGGTCGTTTAGGGTATCGTTGAACGGTTGTCTTTCAGACACGTTTTCGATCCCAGCTGGAGTGCCGCAAGGTAGCCTGCTGGGCCCGCTGCTGTATAACATCTACACTTCAGACATTCCTCCCCTTGGTGATGGTTGCGTGTTTTTCCTGTTCGCAGATGATACAAGCAATGTGCAATCTAGATCACTGGATTGTTTGAACAGTGGCCGAAATCGGTTTCGTTCCAAATCGTATTCCCATAAACAAAAAGTGCGCACTACAACCTTACTTATTTGATTTAGCCTGACTTGCTATCTACATATATACATCTTGCTTTCACTGGAAATAATATCTATGTCATATGATATCAAGATACTCTTTATCCCGTAATATACCTTGTAGTACGAATGGGTTATTAGTCATTTGAGACAATTTTACCCAAGAGGCTATTTCATCCACCTCCAATTGCATACGGTCTCTACTAGGCCTACGTGTGTATAACACTGCCATATGTGCTAATGTCGAAAACATTACAGCTTCGGCACACGAAAGATATTTTTCGCAATCGACCACCCGAAACCCAGCCCCGTAGTACTCCCGTAGTGTTTTGGTGGCCCTGAAAGAGGCCATTTAGAGTTCAAGGTAATAGCTACTGCTACCACCTCATTTCGTCATGAAGCTGGTTTACTTGGCCACGACTTCTGTTCGCAGCAATGCCATGTTCAGCCAAGGCGCGGTAATGGAAATTTCAAACAGCACAAGAGAAAAAAAAAACAACCAAATAAACTCTTTAGTTGGCAAACTGATTTGGCCGTCCTGAAATAGACGGATTTGGTTGACGGGGTAGGAACATGGTTCGCGATTGACCTTGAGCTTTCTCCTTGGTCTTCTTGGCTTAGCTCCCCGTCGTTGCGGGTGACCATCTACAGGTGACATTAGATGATTCTTGTCTCGTTGTTGTCAAGGTCGCCAACTCGTAGGCTTCAGCAGCCATATTTTTCTCAGCGAGGTTGACATCTGAACAACGACTATTCGCCAGTGTACCCTCCAGAGTGCTTGCTGCCGCCAACTGCGTTCCTTCAGCAGATCTTGCTCGCACAGCTCCACGACTGCCGAAAAACTAAATCAAAATGCGATGGTGAACCCGTCATATATCATTCATGGTTGCCTAGGAGGCGTTCCGTGCTTAAAAATGAAGTCTGTGCTCGAAAAAAAACTGTGTATTTGGTAAAATTACTCTGAAAAATCGACATTATAAGACATTACCTGTATATACATTATTTTCAATAGCTCAATGATGAAAATCAACCAATTTAAATATAAATACTGATGCGTAGATATATTTCAAATAGATTGGTGTAAAGATATTGAAAATGGGTCTTGAATTTAATAAGTGATTAACGTTCAAAATCCAAGCATATTTCGTGACCCTCCAAATTTCCGTACTCGCAACGTGTACTCCTGTATTGAAAACAAAAACGTAGTCAAGCTATTTTATTTATTCCTTCTTCAAGAATATTTCTAGTTGTTATTAATTAAGGCCAAATTTTAAAGTCATCCTTGATGTCTCTATCAAATAAAAACTCTATACACTAAAGGGTGTCCACAGTTAAACTGCATCACTTTAAACTCGTCCTCAAAACCAAGTCTCTCAACCGATTTTCTTGAAATATTCAGAGAATTAAATACAATGTATTATCTTGGATTGAGTATTTTTATTTTACTGTATTTCTTTACCAAATCCAAAAGCCCGAACTTTCTTCTTAATACCACGCATAAGATTTTGTACAACGCTTGAACGAACATTTTTTTTCGCTTTCAACCATTCAACTTCATCATTTCCTGTTCTGTAGTGACAACTTTAGGGTGCTTACGAAGTTCGTGCTTCATTATAACCCAATATTTTTCAATTGGCAGCAAATCTGGAGAGTTTAGGGGATTGAGATCCATTCGTCTTGTACCACTCCAGAACATCCTTGGAGTAGTGACAAGAGGCCAAAAAATTGTACGAACGTTGTGTGTTTTGAGAAACGGAAACAGTCGGAAGCAGTGTTGACAAAAGTCATCGTCAAAGCACATAAAACCACAGTAGCGACGAGTCTGTTGCCTTCAATGTCGCGCAAGGGAAACATGTTGACTAGCAACGAAAAGCCTGTCGTCGTGCAACAATAAAGTTGTAACGGTATACAAGTTCGATGATGCCAACTAGTTGTTCGTCACAAACCTTTCCTAGTCACTCAACAAAAAATATGCGAAGAACCATAAGTCATCGTTTTGATGATGCATGAATATTTTGCAATCGTCACACCTTAGATGGTGCATGACGAAAACCGGTATGTTTTGGTCGCTAAATCTAAGAATGGCGAAGACGTCCTCTACGGCTGTAAAGGGTTATTCATAAGTCACGTCGACTATTTTTTTATATATTCAGAACTCCCCTTCTCGGCTTTTTCTAAAGGCCATTTTAAACATTTAAATGAAGCGTAGATTATGGCCAGACCTTAACGTGGTTTGTGAACTTTTGATTATTCATATGAAAATTTTCTATAACCTATTGATTAGATAAGAAAGCAGAAGACATTTTATGATTTTTATAACCGGCCTACCTTCAAGAATATCTTCGCTAAAACATAATTCAACTGAAATTCTTATTTATTGTTAAGATTGCAACCTTTCATACGGTTGAAATTTTGACAGGCACAGCAAAAATGGATAAACATTTACTAGGCTCATCCTTTTCGCTACTGAGACAAGCTGACATGAAAGCGTTCGAAGCGAAGAAAGAACTTTTATATTATACCGAAATTTTGTCCGAAGCAGCAGTTTCATAGCAGTTTCAGCCAATTTCAAGTTAGAAATCCTTTCTGCGACAAAATTCAAAGAATTTCAGGCTGTTTGGGTAAAATCATGCATTGCTGGCAAAACACACGTGTTAACCTTCGTGTTTTTTTTCCACCAGATCGTGCAAATAAAACTGTTCATGATTTTTTTTTTCAAAACGCCTAACAAATTGTATCAAAATTACCTCCTGAGGGTAAAGTTCACATCTTTGGTGACTTCAACCAAAGATAAGCTGACTTTTTTCAGGACTCTGAAAATAAAAGCATCTTACTTCCAGTTGTTGCAGACAATGAAACACTACAGTTTGTTTTCGACAAAACTGCTAATTTAGGTCTAAATCAAAGTACTAACGTCAAAAATCAGCAGAACTGTTACTAAGGCTTTCTGCTGACCAATGTACACGAAGATTCATGTGTGAATGAATCATTGAATCCCTTATGGTAAAATGAAGCACTTCACACAGCAATCGAATTCTCTCTATTTAATCATGAAACTTAAAGACGTAACGACTGTGAATTCGAGGAAATCTTTGTATATCACAAAGCAAATTATGAAAATATTAAACGCAGATTATGTAGTGTAAACTGTCAACTAATTCTACACACTACCAAAATGTCGTGTAAATTTCAGTCTCCCGAGACCGACACATGCAAGCGTCATTTAGTACATAAGAATGAGTTGAAAGTGATGTGACAATAAAGACTGGACTGGAAAAAAATGGAACACACAAAAATGATCACCAATAATTCATTTTAAATCAGATACTTTTCAAACTTCCAGGGATTAAATAACTATATATTAACTATCTTTCGGCATAATTTATTTATTGAATTTCCTCTCCCAAGCTGAATGCTCGTACATTTCTCTTAACACTGCTCATGAGATCTTGGGCGAGGCTTTGTCCATCTTCCTTACAAAATTTTTCCCAGTTTTTCTTCAAAACTTCATCGGTTTTGAATTTTTGTCCGCTTTTCTTCAACTTCTTCTTCATTATCGCCCAAAATTTTTCGATCGGACGAAGTTCTGGTGTATTTTGCGGGTTCGTCTCCTTCGGGACCACATTAAAGCCCTTCGCTTCGTACCAATCCATTACAGGCTTGGCGTAATGGCACGAAGCGAGATCCGGCCAGAACAGCGTGGGACCACAGTGAGAGCGGAGGAACGGCAGCAAGCGCTTCTGCAAGCATTCCTCACGATAAATCTACACGTTTATGGTGCCGATTGTAACGAACGGCTTGCTGTACCCTCCGCATTCGCAGATCGCCCTCCACAACAGGTACTTCTTCGTGAATTAGTCCATCTTTCTCTTCCGGAACTTTTCTTTTCCGGAACGAACCGACAAAAAACTCGAAAACGGGGATTTGTTTGGTGTCCGCCTTGATATATGTCTCGTCGTCCATGACGAGACAGCCTGGCTTGACCAGCCTCTCACGGTACAGCTTCCGCGCACGCAATTAGGCCACCGTGTTTTCCTTGTCAGTCCGGTTTGGCGCCTTCCTGACCTTAAAAACACGTATCTCAGCCCATTTCATGGTCTGCTGGACGAACCACTTCGATGAATTGACCTTTTTGGCTACGTCTCGGGTGGAAAGGTTCGGGTTATTCTTAAAGTACTGCCTTAGCTGCCGCGCCTTCTCTGGGTATTCCGTTTTCGGTTTTCAGCCGCTTCCAGCGCGTCGCTCGATGGTCTTTGTCTCCTGGAACATCTTCACAACGCGGGACACGGTGGAATGGTGGATTCCAAGCTTTTGCCGATGCATCTGTGCGACTGACCAGGACTATTGATCACCGCGCCCAGGATTTGCTGGCGTAGCTCTTCTTGTTTCATTAATTTTTACCCACGTGATAAAAAGTTATACCCAAAACAAAGTGTCGCACTTTTTCCGAGTCCAATCTTTAAATTCAACCAAACACATCTTTTGTCGAATTGCATATGCGTCAGTCTCAGAAGCCATAATTTTACACGAAATATTTCTTTACATTCCCAGACTTTTAACACACATGAATTACGTCTCGTGTAAAATTCACAATTTCTAAGTGTGTACGGAATGAACGAAATATTGAAATTGCTGTTGATGTCTACTATAATGTTCTTTTTGGATTTATTCATAAAGAGGTACCAATCAAAATAATACAACATCATGGAAATTCAAAAATAAATCTAAAAATTGCAAAAATCTAAAAATCTAAAAATGGCAAGGTGTACAAAAATTAAAAAAAAAATAACAGCAATGAAGATTTAGAGAAATATTTAGACGTTTGTAATCAACTAAATAAAGACATCGCATTTGAAGAGTATGACACTAAAACTGGAAGGGAAATAAAGTTGTGCCCTAAACCCTTTTTCAATTACTTGAAAACAAAATTTAAATCTGAAAATTTTCCATCATCCATGCATCTAGATGAACGCATTGGTAGCAATATGCAATCTTTTTGAAACATTTTTCCAGGAAATTTATACCACCTGTTTCGAAAATGGCCGGGACCGGCACTTCTTTGAATTTATCAGATCAGTGCAGACTCAAACACAAACTGAATAAATGATCGTGCAATAGGAAAAAAAAGGTATTTTGATTAAATTTATTGTAATCATACGATAAAATCAATAGTGCGTAAAATTTGAAGTATTGTTCATAACTATAAGATGACAATAGCAGTTATTGTTTCCACAATAGAATCAAACATAAACTTAGACATTGACAACAGAATAACGGTGTAGTTATGTATCTTAACTATAGAAAAAATATTTTTTTTTCCGAGCAAATTTGAGTCCATTACTATTGATTGTGTAGTTTCACAATTGCTGAAAATTCATGCATATGGGTTTAATAGTAAATCTGTTGTAATAACAAAATACATTTTTCATTTATCTGATACATGAACAATAAGATTCAACGGCGGCAGTAGATTTTAAAGTTATTTTATATTATTGTATTTTAATTGTATGGTTATTTTTATCCGGCCAGCATGCTGTTCAATCTCACAAAGCACACGGCGTCTTGCTGTTAGTTGTGTGAATAGCAACGCGTCCCCCCCGCAGCGTGCATTGTTTCCACCCATCGAGAGTGGCTACCAAGGAAGCAGCAAATTTCTATTGTTGTAGTTAAAGCGAGCAGCGTGGACCATCACTGTCGGCGCTCCACATCCATGGACTATTGTAATGATACGGTGCGCACGACTCCACAATGTTCATCCAAACTTCGTCTCCCCTATAAAAGTGACACGTCATTCTATGTCATTTTAGTGGTGTTAACGTCTTATTGAAAGTACCCACCGAGCTGGCACGATGCCTCTCGGTGGTATTAAATTAACTCCCAGTAGTCAGTTCGTTTCACTCGTCTCATCGTCGTGTCTCAACCAAATAATCACAACACAACGTATGACCTGGTCAAACACTGGACGAAACACATCCGACGCGATAAATTTAGTGCACCGGAAAATTGTATCAAGGTAAGGCAAACTATGTGTTCGCGTCGTTTTGATTCCAAACCACGAAGAAGGAATATGAAACATCGTCGTTGAGTATGAATGCATGACTATCTTCATGCTTTGGGCGCAACACGACGAAAATGGAAAGACGTCGCGTAGCTCAAATCGGTGAAGGTGACTTTTTTTTCTTTGCGTGTTTTGTATGACGTGAATGACTTTTGTCAGCTCTGGTCGGAAGCCTGAAAAAAAGGCATTCATTCATGTATACTTGACCATTTACAGTTGAAGTTATCACGAAACGCTTGCTCCGATTACCACATGAAGAAATTCCCTGCCAAATCATGAATTTCTTGAGGAACTTTGGCACTTGCTGTTTTCTGAGATACTCTGGAACGTCGAACTTGTCTTTCGCAGTCACCTACTGGTGGCCGGGAATTTGTTTAAAGTCTGCTTTTACGTGTGTTTCATCGTCCATGATGCAGCAGTGTGATTTCGTCAACATTTGTGTGTCCTATTTTGTTTTTCTTTACGGTTTGGAGATTTCTGAATTTTGAATGAACGGCGCCCGACTCGTTTCTTGGCTTTCTGCACGAAACTTCTTGTCAAGTGCAGCTTTTTCGCGACATCCCAAACGGAACAGTTGGGTTTGCATTTAAAGGCAACGATCACTCGCTTGTGGTCCTTCACACAGTACGGAACACTTTTTCTACCATTCACCTTCTACCGATTGATAGTTAAACGTTATTCGAAACGTATTTTGACACAAGACACTGTCGACAGGTGAATTTTTAACATCTTTCTGATGGCTTGGTGCGAAAGAGGTGCGTGTGCAAAATGTTCTCGCGCAAATGCTGTTCCTTCGACTCCATTTTCAAAAATACGACACATTTTACAATGAAACTCACGCAGTGTAAACAATACACGATGATATCATTTCACCAGAAATTTCGTTGAAATCAACCCAAAGGGTGAAATGTTACAGCTTATTGAAAGTGATGCAATTTAACTGTGGACACCCTTTACACAAAAGCACATTATACAGTGTAATATTTCAGATAGCCGTTTTTTTCTTTTGAAGTTACATGATCCTTTCGCCCTGGAAGAGTTAACCTTCCATCACGTAAAAGTGTCATAAAAAGCTTTCAAGACGATGTAAATTCTTCTTTAGATATCTGTCATGTCCTGGAATATAATCGAATTATCTCCTAAAATTTAGAACCGGAGTAAGGCAAATCTTCGACCAATTCACGATCACTTCTGAACTTTTTATTCAATTCGTAAGGCTTTCTGCAACACTTCCAACGATTCCGCACAAGCAATTTCGCTGCAAAATCAAAATTTCAAACAAACTTTTTGCTCAACAATATTATTCATGGTGTAATGCGACAAAACACAAAAAAAAACATGTCTGATGTACACAGTTGCCAAACAAACAATAATGCGTCGATCGCGCTCAAATTCCTGATTATTGTTACCAGCACTATTGATGTCAGTCGTGTACCCCTTTTCCGTATACCAGTAAATGAAATTGACCTTTTGTTTTGTACTTTGTTTTTCCAGATACACACGATTCATAATCGAATGGCCGCCCTTCGAGTACGCTGTCCTGCTGACAATCATTGCCAACTGTGTGGTGTTGGCCCTCGAGGAACATCTGCCCCACGGTGACAAGACGCTGCTGGCCCAGAAGCTGGAGAAGACAGAGGCCTACTTCCTGGGCATCTTCTGCGTGGAGGCCTCGCTGAAGATTCTCGCCTTAGGGTTCGTCATGCACAAACACTCCTACCTCAGGAACATATGGAACATAATGGATTTTTTCGTCGTAGTTACGGGGTAGGTTGTCGGTTATTTCCTTTATATTACAGCATGCATTTACAGCCCCTGTTATATTATGAATCAATTCGATTAACCAGAACCAAGTATCTGATGATAATGATCAGTGTTCTGGCTTCGAAGAAGAAAAAAACGCCGGAAAAGTGGATAAAACGATACGTTCCCGGTCGTACCTTGGAGACGGAACGTATCCGTCTGCTGCTTGCTTTACGACTATGACAAATTGCCTCCCTCGAATCAAATTACGATCCGGTCGACACATAAAATTACCCATGAATCCGGTGTTAAAGCAGCGAGAGTGGCGCGTTTTATTTCCAACCTATTTTTTTCCTCTCTCCGTTCCGTCCTGACACTCCGCAGTTCGATGGAAGGAAAGGCCAACGTAAAACGCGTGCTTTGCATATTTTCATGCACACGGCCACTGAATGTACCTCAACTTTCATTTTCGCTCTCAACGGTTCGCAAAACGAAAGTTACTTTTGGAGTGAGTAAAATTGTTCTCACAATATCTTCTTTTTTCCCCACATTCAATGTAACCGAAAAGTTTCTCCAGTTAATTTTTGCTCAGTAAAAAAGTCACATGCATACAAAGTTCTCAATTTAATTCGGGGACGCAACACAAATTTTGGTTTGTTTCATCGACTGTGCAGGACAAAATTCAAGTAAGAGGAAATCAAATCGCTGCCACGTGTTGTATCTTTCGGTGCGTGTTATCGTGTCGATCGTCTTGGATGGAAAGTAGAATGTTATAAATCGCTACCCATTGGTAAAATGCACTTTCCCTGTTAATTCTCGAGTTTCTCGAGGCTTGTTTTGCTATGAGAACATCATGATAACCATATGGCAACATCGCTGGTGTATTTTGCACAGTACTCCCCAAACGGAAATGGGTGGTTTTTCGGGAATCATTAAACGCGGACACGCGTTCGTATAAGTCATACAGTGTATCTTCAAGACGACAAAGTTGGAGGCACAAAGAATGGCAATCAAATCACACGCGTTACTTTCGCGCTACAATCAGGCATGCACAGGGACTAACCGATTTCTCGTACCGTTTTGTCGGCAGCTCAATGACGATATTCGCCGAGGCCAACGTTGATGTCGATTTACGTATGCTTCGATCGTTTCGTGTTTTGCGACCGCTTAAACTCGTTAGTAGGATTCCAAGTAAGAACCCATCGGCAGTTCCGATAGTTTACTACGTTTATAGCTAAGGGCGTTGGCCTTTTCTTTATTGTGACGAATATATGCTAGATTAGCGGCGACTTTTAGGGGCCAGAATCATCATAGCAATCTGTGTGTGCGTGCGTTCTCATCAAAACGTTGACCTAGAATAGAATGTTTAGCTAGTTAATAGCAGGTTTTCAAATTGTCGATGAATCTTGTAACTGGGGAATGTAACCATAACGTAAACAGGGTGTTTCGTTGCTTATTGAGGACATTTATGGTTATGATAGATGATCATATATGACGAAAAAAAGCAAACGTTTTACGCATATGTTTCACCTATATTTAAGTTATTTGGCGAACTCTTGACTTTGGCGTGAGAGGTATGGATGTTAACCTCGACGCTGGAGTTGCCCCAAATATTGGTTTTCTTTTTTTGCATAAAAATCATTAAATTATGGAAAGCTTCAATTAAGTTATAAGCTTTAAAGTTTTTCTTTATGTTAATTTTAATTTCTACATTGAGCATTGGCGGAACTAGACAATTAGTCGGCAGGGGGCCTAGAGGGGGCCTGTGCGAAGGATTTTTTTCCGTTTATTAGAATATTGAAAAGAGCGACGAAAAGAGGCTAATCGTTGGGGACAGGTTATTATAATTGATAAATCAAGACAGTTTTAATCGAATAATTAGGTCTATTCTGCGCCTCGGTGAGTGGAGATGCCTTAAGAGAATCGAGTGGGGAGAATAAAAACGTATTATTCCGTCTGGATCAAATGGAGAATGGACTCACATGAGGTTTCTGTAGTCACCTTACTCGATTCTCTTGAGGCATCTGAGCTCAACCGAGGCAAAGAATAGTCCTGAATCTATATAGAGTCAAGTTTGAACTAAAAATCTGAAAAATCTGAAAAATCTACTTCTGACTTCAGAGAACAATTTTGAGTCAATGAACATTTTAAATTTAACATAAGGATATATTGTTTGGACTCAAGAGTAACTTTTGAGAAGGGCTTAAGGGCTTTGCATACAAAGATTCAAGGAAAACAGCAACTCGGAAATACTTCGTTTTAGAAAAAAAAGTGTCTAAGAAGAAATGATAGAAAAAAAATGAAAAAAAAAATTGTTTTTGCATAAAAATAATTATAATTCACACTCAAAATTCAAATTCCAAAAATACGCGAATAAGTAGGGCTACGTGTTTGTTTTCTATACTTGGCTACATTTAAAATAAAATCGCATTGCGACCGTCACGAAGAGTGGTCTGGTTTTGAGCTTTAGTATCTCAGTCGTTTTTCAAGAGATTTTCAAAAAAATTGCAACGATCGATCGGAAATGTTTCTATAAATTAATTTAAAGAGGGAAAATTGCAAAATTCTGGTTGACACTATTGTAGATTTCATAAATGTCAAGCTTTGTCTTAAAAAGCATACTTTCCCCTTCTTTCTGGTAAATATATTAAACAAATGAGTTTAAGGCATAATTGACGATCTAGTACTATTTGAATATTACGAAGTTCAAGAAGAAAAAATAAATGCCTTACTAATGGTGTTAAACTTTGTTGCAGAATATGGTAAATATGCATGCGCATTTTGAAATTCTCCTTGATAAACGTTGAATATTTTCATATCCTTCTAGGATGTTCTTGGTTATCCAAAATGTGCTTGCGTTCAGAACTTCAGATCAACAGTAGCTCTTAAGACCATACAAGTTTATGATTTGTTTTTAAACATATTGAATGAACCTCTTGGAAGGTCAACAGTCATTATTTGATAATTGTGTGATGTTATATCTCATCCAAACTGTCGTTGTGCTCAAAACTTCAGATCTTCTGTAGTATTTATAGATTTGTGGACTATACAAAGTTTTGGTACGTATTCAACCATATTCAGTGAATATTTTCAAACGTCGAAAAAAAAAACATGTTGAGATAAGCTGGGATGATGTAGGTTATCCAAACTGTCTTCAAGTTCAGCACATAAGATATAAAGTTGTGACAGTAGGTTTTTGGAGTATGCAAAGAAGCCATATGTATTTAAAATATTCATCGAATAGTGTGCAAGATCAACAGACATAATGCGACCACCTTGGGATGTTCTAGGTCCTCTAAACTCTCCGTAAGTTCAAATCATAAGATCTACAGTTGTAACAGTAGTTTTTTTTGGCTACATAAAATTACTATATGTATAAAAATAATATTAAATCAATATTTTGGAAAGCCAATAACCATTATTCTATAACTTTGTGATCTTCTAGGTAGTCCAAACTGCCCTGGAGTTTACTACTTGAAACCTACGGTAGTAACAGTAGGTTTTCAGGATATAAAAAGTAACATCACGTATTCAAGCATATTCAGTGAAAATTTTTGAGCTTCAAAAATACATTAAAATCTAATTTTGAGACGGTCTAGGTCATCCAAACTGCCCTGGCATTCAGAACTTAAGATATATAGTTGTAACAGAAATGTTCAGGCAAAACAAAGTTACAATAAATTTTCAAATACATTCAATTAATATTCGTAAAAGTCAGCAAACATACTAAGGCAATATGAAATCTTGAATGTATTGAAACATACTTCTTAAATATTTTGGATGAAAAACAGATAACATTGGATAATCTTCGGATGTTCTAGGTTATCCAAACAATCCTAGAGTTCAAAACCAAAAATCTACAACTGTAACTGTACCTTTCTGGGTTAAACAAACTAACAATATCTATTTGACCAAATTAAATGAGTCTTTTGGAAGGTATACAGATATAATGAGATATCTTGCAATGTTCCAGGTCACTAACACTGCCGTTGAGTTCAGAAGTTAGAACCTACAGTCGTAAAGTAGCTTTTTAACCTATGAAAGGTAACGATATGTATTCGAGCACATTCAGTGAAGCTTCTGTATTGTCACCAGTCATTATCAGAGTATCTTGGGATCTTGTTAGTTTCAGGTCATTCAAAATGGCCTTCAAAACTTAAGGTCTACAATTATAACAATAGCTTTATGGGCTATACAATGTAAAGTTTGTTTGGCATAGAATATCCCAAGATTGTCTTATAATATCTGTTTGTTTTCCAGGACATTCTTTGAATATGCTTGAATACATATGATAACATTCTAGAGCGGATGAAGCTACTGTTACAACATAAGTATAAATTCTAAACTGCAGGACAGTTTGGACGACCTAGCACGTTCCAAAAAAATATTTCCTATTTTTTTTATCGTTTCTACTGGCACCAACGCCGTGGAAAAGTTAGGACTGAAAGGGTTAATTCAAAGAATATTGCATTGTACAATCCAAATGGCTAACATTTCGTTGCGTTGATTTACGTCATCATTTTGAACACAATGGGGCTGTACCTTGTAGTTTTTCTTTCAAATTCGATGGAAAATTTGTGACAAAAAAACATTTTATGAGAGGTAGAAACAATATGAAAAAAAAACTGTTAAAAAGTTTTTCAAGTAGCAACTTCTGGAAGATTTTCATAATATTTTTTTTTTAATCACAAGTACTTTTCAATGCTCAAATATAATTAACCATCAAATTTCTAATCGAAATGTGTTTGCTAAATAGGTAACCGTTTTCGAGATATTGTGAATTTAATTTTAGGAGTGGCTAAAAACTGAAGAAACACGCCCTTTTCATGAGTTATTTGAGATGTTGCATCACCAAAACTATGTTTGTTTCAACAAACGTGGATATTCCAACGACTTTCATGACAAAAAATTTGGAAGTTATAGGAGATTATTTCATCATTATTGTTATTAATTCCACGACGGTAGTTCAATCGTGTGAACATCAAAGAAAAAGTTGTTTGAATATCCATGTTTGTTGAAACAAACATAGTTTTGGTGATGAAACATCTCGAATAACTTATGAAAAGGGCATGCTTCTTAAATTTTTAGCCATCTATGAAATTAATTCAAATATCTCGAAAACGCTTACCTATAGGGTGATCATTATCCAACACATTTCGATTAAAAATTTTATGTTAAATCATATTTTGGATTAAAAAAATACTTTTGAAAAACATGAATTGATTTTATGCAAACCATCCAAAATTGCTATAAGGAAAACTGTTTCAACAAATTTTTTTCATGCTGTTCTTACCTCTAAAAATATGGATTTGATTCCAATTTTACATGAAAATTTAATAAAAATATTAAGACTAGCGTTTTTTTCGATTTTTTTCACGTGGAAAATATTTGTTTTGTCAGTGTAAATATTTTTCATGGTCATTTTGATCCCTTGCCATTTTTTCTCAGACATTTATTTCCTAAAAGAATAATTTCCGAATTACTATTTTCTCAAAACTATTGTATCAAGAACACATAAGCCTTTCTCAAAAGTAACTCTCGTATCAAAGCAACCGTTCATCATGCCAAAACACGTATTCTGTTATTCTGAACACATTTGCAAAGTTTCGGCCACATCTGAAATATTAAAGTTTTGTCATTTACTGATTTGCGTGGAACTGCTCCTTGGTACCGCCACGTTTTATCTACTGACCGATTTAGATTTTTTATTATATTTTTTTATTTCTAATTGCTGCATCACTCATGTTTTTTTTTTCATTAGATTTTAATTGAATTTTATTCATATGAACTTGAAGATTTTCATGTCATCGACTTGGAGACACAGTCTTGCTGGTCAAATTAGAACTTCTTGCTGGTTGTTCCTTTTTGGCAATGTAGATTAACAGGAGAAAGCTTTGAATCATAGTAATATGCGACGAACATATCAATAAATATGTTACATTTTACAAAGTTCTTCAACCAATTTAATATGGATTTTTCTACACCCTATTTTAACAGGATTTTTGGTCCACATGCTTGAACAAGTGATAAAAGCTATTAAAGGGATAAAATAATAAAAACATTGTAGCATTTGAATAGATATATTATAGTATTTCTAGAAATCCCTCGGTACTCCAAACTATCCTTGAATACAGTTTTGATGGTCTACATAATCAATAAAGCTATTTACAACGTTTTCACCGTACTTATGAGGTGAAATAGTCTTACGGGACATCATAACACTAGAATAGACATGTTTTAGTATTTCTAAAATACCCTAACCATAACTGTTCAGTATTTTTCCTAGTTAAATGAGTTATTTTGAACAAGTTTTTAGAACCAAGATCCTCTGTTACTCAAAAAGCCGAATTTCGACAGTAAATTTTAATCCTGAAAATATCGTATTGAATCGGCTAAATGCATTCATAACATACATATCTGCTTCAATAGTTGCCCTGTTAGAAGCGCAAGAGTTTGAATCTCCATACCCAACAACTGGAACTCTATCGTTTCCTACGTACCCCAATTATCGGATCTTCAACCCTATATCTAAAGGGTGTTTCGATCAAAATTTGGTCGACTTAAACTTGACGCATTTCCTTTCATCGTGCATTAAAAAATTATACACACCCCTCATTTTGAAAATGTGTGCATGTAGCATCATGCCTCTATTTTGATTTTGAGATAAGCACTTCAGTTATCAAAATGTCGTCAAAGAAAGAGAAGCAACGCATCAAAATTTAAAAGTGTTCGCAGAACGTTTGTCGACAGCCAGGAAATCGAAAGTTGGAAGCCACAGCAACGACAAAAAGAGTTTCCCGGTGTTTCGAGTGGAGCCCCAACCTCTCTGTCCGAGATATCGCAAAGAAGCTGGGAGTGGCGCCTTCAACCGTGGAGCTGGACTGTCGACTTACACGAAAGAAGTGACTCCAAATCGCAACGATAAACAAAACACGTCGGCCGAAGCGAAAGTTTATACGACGATGCTGACGAAGTTTGATTGCGTGGTACAGGACGATGAAAGATCCGTAAAGGCAGACTTTAAACAGCTTCTTGGTCAAGAATTTCATACGGCAACAGGACGGGAATGGGTGGCAGATATTTTCATGCTCGTTAAACTTTCAAAGTTCGCGAAGAAATATTTGGTGTGGCAGGGCATCTGCACCTGTGGCTTAAAGAGCAACGTTTATATTGCGACCGGAACCGTCCACCAGGAAATTTATCTGAGCGAGTGCCTACAAAGACGTCTAATACCTTTCCTGAAGCGACATAATTGTTCCGTTCTGTTTTGGCCGGATTTGGCATCTTGCTATTACGGAAAAAGGCCACGGAAACAAGGCAATTCGCACTCGGTAAAAAGGAAGTCCAGCTGAACATTTCTCCTGTATTCTGTATCAACTGAACTTGAAAACGAAAAAGAATTAGACTTATTAATAAAAACTTTGATCGACTCACACACATTACTGTTTGACAAAAATTTGATTGGAACACCCTTCAGGACGATACCGCAGAGACTCAATGTGTCTGCAACGTTCAATGTCCAATTCAAGAGAAAGGATGAGCGAGGATGTAGCTTATTCTCGTGGTTTGAATGCTGTTCTTGTGAGTATGAAGAGAAGCATGCCCTCGTTTGTCAATTCGAGGAAGCTTCCGGTGCAAATAATTGATATTTTCAAAGTATTGCCCAAATTCCTGAAAGCTTTTTTTATGAGCGTGTAACGATCGAAATTTGGTAAAAAAGTTACGCGTGTTATTTGCAAATATTTTTCTAATTTTTGATATAATAAAAGAATTCTTTTTGAGGTTCTATTGCTCAAAAATACAGGAACAATTTCAGCTGAGCATTCGGTTGACCAAATTCAAATTCAGGCGTCCTGCCGTCAGATTTTGAACAACAACGTCGCACATTTTGTGTACAATAAGCTAGATTACCTTATTCTGCTTCTTGCAATTTGATCGATATTGGGTCTTCTTCAGGTTCCACTTCACGATGACCGAATGTTTCTATATTATATAGAGCAGTTGTAGTTGCAGTAACTTGAGTGTGACTTAATTGAATCACAAAGCAGTCACCTCAAGTGGTTTGTAACAAATGCGCTACTAGGATGGGGAGGGTTGTTATACAGCCAAAACAGTATTTATTTATTTGACGTCAAACAAAGTAGACCAATACAAACTACATAGATAATTACATGTTTACTTCCTTAAACTGAACTTAAATGCTATCTTGTGTTAATTCGCTGATTTTTTAAATATTTTTGCAATTTTTTCTTAGAATGATTAAAGTCGCACATTAAATAGTCGTGTTGCTTTAGGAAAGGCAACAGATGTTGTTTTCAGACACTTGATCATGTAAGTTTCCCAGTGACCCCTAACACTGGTAGATCACCTTTGCGATGTGCATTACAGAGTACCAGATCTATCACCGGACCCTAGTCCGAATTAATTCAAACTAGGGAACATATATGTTTTATTTTGTGAACAAGGGAACATATCTGAGTCCTTATTAAATTTCAAGTTCCTGTGAAAAGCGACAATACGCGGATCGCTCCACCGAGGATGAGCTTAGAATAAGGAAAACATGGTTAGTCTTCATTTAGGTGAATTCTTATTTCAATGTGATGTTCTATAGTTTGAATTGTTAAGGACTAGTGTTCTGATGCAAGATCAGTATCGGAGTCGTTGTATGTTTCGTTCGTGCCTTTGAAAAGTGCTGTCTCTCTTCAAAGAATTAAAATAGCGCCAACTTTCAATAAAACTAGAATCATTTCCAACAAACCCAACAATGAAAACTGTAACAACACCGTTAGTTCATCATTTCTTAATAGTTATGAAGTAACTCGACATGCACTACTCAAAGAATACGGGATATACTACAATATATCAAATTACTAGTCGCAATGGTTTATGACAAAGGAGAGAGAAAAATCCCGGTTAACAGCCCGGTTGCAACGAAAATGTCGCTTCTCAAGCCACAGGTACAACTGGACTGTCAAACCAGTACTTTCTCAACGAACCCTGGCAGTTTCAAGCTGTTTAAACTTCGTCAGCATCGTCGTGCACAACGTCGTGTTTTTGCCATCTGTTCTTGTTTATCGTCACGATTTGAAGTCATTACCTTCTTATAAGTCCACAGTGTGGTTCGTTTTTTAGGTTGTAGACGACGTTCTCCTCAAAACCACTGGTCGTTTCGCTAAGCCAGCGTGAAAGTAGCTGTGATTTTCACAATGCGCGAGCAATATTTTGATGCGTGCTACTCTTGTTGGGGCGCAATTTAAATGCACGATTGAAGGAAATGCGACAGTTTCAGCCGACCGCTTTTTTACACAATTGCTTCTTCCTTGAAATTGTCGAGCTTGACAACTTGCCTCATTAATCTACCACAGCCATTTCGAAGAACAAGAGTCCTATTCGATGAAATTGTAAGCTTACATGGGTAGATTGTGTTTTACGAGGAATTTACGGGTGAAACCATTGTTTATATTTGTCGGTTAGGACCTAATAAAAAAATTTCTCGAAATATGGCCCATCAAAACAAATCGATTGATGTCAAAGCACGACAGGCCTGACAGAACCAATCGACTAACTCTTTCACACTCGCTTCGTGTCCTGTAAAGACGTGACGATGCGCACAAATGAAAGTGTAGAATGTTGAAAAGAACAGTTTGATACAGTCATCCTAACCATATAGTCATTACTTAAATTCTTGTGAGCTACATTGAAATCTTTAATACAGGCTGGTGAGGTGCAGTCATAGACTGAATAGAATGGAGACAACTTGTTTATACAGCAGAGTCCACCCCAGCCGGGCTCCGGTTAGTAAATCATGACTACATTCTCTTGAAATCAAAAACCTGCCATTTTTACGCAGCATCCAGAATTTCTGGTATTCTTCTGACCTGGTTACATACTAATCAATTATCTTGCATACTCATAGATATAAGGCGGTTAAAAAATCAAATTAATTTAATATGGTGACTTCCCTAGTAGCACACTTGTTGCAAATAAGTCAAAGAAACTGCAATGTGACTCAGTAAAGTTTAAATCAAGTTCCTGCAACCAATTATGACAAAGATGTGTTGCTTGAGTTATTAATGAATGATCTGAATACGATCTGCCGAAACAGATTCTAAAAGATCAATTCCATCTAATCCAATTTTGTTAGGCTTCAGTCATAAAATTCATACATCAACGAGAATTTCTAGTACATACAAAATAAAATTTGGTTTTAATTATTGAAAAATGAGATCGTCGGAGCAAATCCAGTTCAAATTATTCTTCCTTTTCTTTTTCATCATCTTCTTCTTTCCGTATTAAGGTGGCTTTCAGCCTTATTCTGGTTCACCACCGGAAGGAAGCATCTACACCTCTCATCTACACATCCCAAAAGTATCCAGCTTTATTGGTTTATTAGTTCATGAAACCACTAGTCGCATTTGTTTTATTTTGGCACCAGTGGTGCAATATTTTCTATTTAGTCAGTTTTATGATAAGCTCAAAGCTTGTTAATACGATTTTAAACTTGTTTTCAGATTCCTTTTACTCTATCAAAGGTTTTGCGACTTCTGAACTCGTAAAATGCTGTTATGAAATGCCATTTAGGATCTTATTATCAAATAATAACTAAATTTTAAATAAAATGCAAATGATTAATTTATAGAATATATTTTCAGAAATTTTGTTTTGTTGTTGTTAACTTGCATAATTACCGAGGCGCATTAATTGACAGCTCTTACTTTGCTAACATTCACCGTGAAATAAAATGCGCATATTATTTAGAGCATGATACAATGTAAATAAACTCAATGTGCTATGAAACTAAATGTCCCACAACAATAGGACTTTTTTCTTGAATATTATTTACTGCTTATCAGAAGAGCAGAGAATCGAACAAAGCAGAACAACAAAAACCAACCACGATTGGTTTTCATGGCAGCCAATAGGTTTTATGAAGGTTCTCAAGTGGTCATAACATCTTTCACTAGACATTTAAAAATCTTTATGGTCGCATATAGGTTTTATTAACTTGTTTTCACAACCGTCTATAGAGTTGCCCACTTTTCACATTTTTTTTGTATTAAAGAAGCATAGAGGAGGTGTTGGTAGACAAAACAGTTTTGAGTGTAGTTTTATTAACAAAGCCGGTAGGAGTGCTATACGGCTGGAATAAAACTTAAATTGTTACTTGGGATGAGCTGGGACCATTGGAATTACTTCCTTTTCGAAAGAAGACGTGACGAGATGTTTTTCCGGCTCTTAAAATTTCCACTAACCTTGGTCCTGGATCGGGATCCATATGACCCGAATGCATTATTCGTATTTTTTTTCGTGGAACTCTTCAGAAACACATGAAAAATCAAAATGTTACTCTAAAATAAACATCTTTTTGAAACAATTGATGTTTCAGTTAACCAGCTTGTTATGTTCAGCATTTATCGTATTGTAAAGGTTTTCGGTTCATATTGAATCAAAAGCATTATTGATCAGGTAAACAGTTTTCAGATAAAAAAAAAACATTTTTATCGATACCACACACTTTATGTCTTAGTTCAACTTTTCAAAGGTTTCAATGTATTTAAATCTACGAATTAGGAATCATAATGGCGTATTTGCAAAAATTGATTTTCTCTCTTTGCAATATTACTGTAAACTGAATTAGTTTTCCACAACTTCGTCTTTAGCGAGGAAAGGCAATGTCAAATACAACAATAAAATACTACCCAACTTTATCATTAGTGGACTTTATCATTAGTGGTGGGTTATATCAGGCATGTAACCGAAATTTTCACGTAGGACCGCGTTGGTTTGTAGTATTAATGGTTCTATAATTTTGTTAAAGACTCGTCCCTTCTTTTGAATTTTACTCTATACTGCACTTTCGTGATCTGCCTTTTTTCTGGGCCATGCTATTCACCGCTAGTATATAACACGCCATACTAACCGAAATCATTTCATAAGGGACTAATGGCCAGTTATTGTATTTGGTGGAGGAGGGGGGTGGACCAAGCCCTGTCCGAACCACCAGCTGAGAGCAGATGCAACATTCTAAAGATGTGAAAAGTCTCAGTTATAAAATCATACACCGACAACAAAGCAAAATAATTTTGCTAAACTAGATGGGGTAAAAAGATGAAGACAATTTGTACCGCTTGTTACCCTTTTTTGAGGTCCCGTATAGGGAAAAGCATATTTCCAACCTGTTAATACGGAGATTTGTATGGGATCAAAAGAAGGTCATTTTTAAGTAAAATATTGAAATACTTATCCAAATAGCACTACATTTTAATTGTAAGTGGTAAGTTTTTCTGATCTAAGAGTGAATAAAAGAAATCATTGTGTTTAGTGAAACGAGAGTTATTAGCGTTCAAAAACTTTTCACTTTTGCGTAAAGCTCTCATTTTTCAAATTTTGAAATGACACCCGGTATAGAAAAGAAAAACCTAGTCCTACGTTAAAAAGAAAATCGGTTAAGATACATGATCATTGCAGATAGGCCCTAATAAACGCTCGGAGAAATTCAATAAAAATAGAGTTATTTCCTCATCTTTGTATTTATGTTACAACGCCAAAAACCTAATCAAATTTTCAGCTAGTCATAGATATGAATAGGATTTTAGATCCCCCTAGGCTAAAAAATCGTTCCGTTTCAAGCCCTTCTAGAATAATCAATCCATTATAGCGTTCTAGTGTTATAGTCTAGCTTTTTCTCGTTTCCTTTCTTTTTTCTTCTGTCGCGTGATTTCCTGTGGTTTATATGAAACTAAAAAAAAACTCGAACACACACACACGACCCATCGAATGCAGATTCATCACATTATTCCCGCAGGAGGGACCCGAAGTAGATCTGAGAACTTTGAGGGCCATCCGTGTGTTACGGCCCTTGAAATTAGTATCTGGAATTCCTAGTGAGTAGCGACGCTAGAATAATCCCGATAAGGGATAATCCTTCGGTAGATATGTGTGTTGTAGAGCGTGATAGATCAAATGTGTTTCGATTTCGTTCTCGGTGTTGTAGACGTAGTAGATGTTCATGTATTTATTTTACCCCATTCTAATATGAATCCTTTTTTTTCAATCCGCCACTCGCAGGTTTACAAGTAGTTTTAAAGTCTATCATCAAAGCCATGGCGCCGTTGCTGCAGATAGGATTGTTAGTCTTGTTTGCAATTGTTATCTTCGCAATCATAGGCTTAGAGTTTTACTCGGGTGCTCTGCATAGGAGTTGTTATAGCTTAGAGGATATCTGTAAGTATTACTTCCTTGTTTATTGAAGCCAGATACTGATGGGTATTGGAATTTTGCACAGCTCAAATAGTTAAGGAGGGCGAATTTCCGACGCCCTGTAATGCGGACAATGACACGATAGCACCGACCGGTGCGTACGTGTGCAACAGCAGTGACAGCATGTGTGTCGAGCAGTGGGAGGGTCCCAACTTTGGAATCACCAGCTTCGACAACATTGGTTTCGCCATGTTGACTGTATTCCAGTGTATCACCATGGAGGGTTGGACCGCAATTCTTTACTGGGTACGATGTTTGGGTTGCTCCGGAAGTGAAATTGCGTTATCATATTCTTGTTCTTCTTCCAACAGACCAACGACGCCCTGGGGTCAACGTTCAACTGGATCTACTTCGTGCCATTGATAGTTTTGGGATCATTTTTCATGCTTAATCTAGTTCTTGGTGTCCTCAGCGGGTAGGTTTTGCACATTTGCAGATAGTTCATCGTCTTCAGTTGCAATAATTTTCTTTTAACGAGTTTATGTTTGGTTTGATGTTAATTATCGAAATCAGAGAATTTTCTAACGAGAGAGGCCGAGTCGAACGTCGTGCACAATTCCACAAATGTCGCACAAGGCAAATGTTCGTGGAAGCCATGACGGCCTATCTCGACTGGATAACGCAAGCAGGTTTTGTAGTAGAACCGGTGCCTGGTTTCATATTCGTTTGAACATGTTTCATTAGTATGCTAACAACTATTAGTTAAACTCGAATGTTCCGACGGTTACATCTAATTCACTTCATATTACACGCATGAAAAAGATCAAAGTGACTCGCAAAGTTCAACATCTATTCCCGGAAAAATCTAATCATTTGTCGATCCCATCTCCACATGTTTATTATTTATCGGAATTCTCCAACGGAACGAATTAATGTGACCATCGGAAGATTTGATTACCATGATTTTCCACGTAAAAGCTATTACCACTTTGCACAAAAATCGCTTCTCTTATCTTTCCCTTCCACTTGTAACAACGCCCTTACCTCCCACCACTACCAACAGTGAGTTCGCCAAAGAGCGAGAAAAGGTAGAGAATAGGCAGGAATTCCTAAAGCTTCGTAGACAGCAGCAGCTAGAGAAGGAGCTCAACGGCTACGTCGAGTGGATCTGCAAAGCTGGTATAGTATCGCTTGAGTAATTTGTTCACGTGCCATCCCCATTCCAATCACCTCATTGCAAAGAACCCAGTCAGCACGCAACCCTTTCCAGCTCAATAGAAGCCAAGCTCAGCTTTCGACCGCTTTTGTCGACATTCTCCATCCAGCCCTCTCCTTGTTCTGCTCCGGTTCACTTGAGAAAAGCTCAGTAGCCTGGCTGCATTGTTGTTCAATTATGACACGCCTAATTGGTTCACTAATTGCTACTCCGTTGCATTTTTCATTTTGTCTTCTTCTCTCCCTCTGACGGCCACTCTCCTTACTATCTGCGATGGATGGATGAATGGATGGGTGGACGCACCATTTGGAAACTTTCGTAACCTGTGACGACGGGAACAACGGTATCGACAACGACCGACCACAACAGAGGAGGTCATCCTAGCGGAGGAGCGGACCACCGAAGAAGAAAAGATGCACATCATGGAAGGTAAGTCTGTAAATTGTTTTGGGTTCGGTTGTTGGTGAAATGAACACACTAAAAAAATATATAAAATTTAAATTTACACGAGACTATATTCGTTGTTGATTTCATGAAAAATTAGGTATCCTGAAACCGACACATACGCAACTCGACGAAAAGTGTGTGTGATTGAATTTATTTTCTCGTCTTTTTCAACTTCATCTGATGTTTCCATGGGCACCTGCATTTGTCGGACTAAGAGCACCAAAATTTACAAGACATTTTGGTAGTGTGTACACCGTGTCCAATATATTCTCATACAAAATAAAATTCTATTTATTTCAAATCGATAATCCAGATTTTATTGAAAACTCTACCCATGATATTGCAATATAATACTGATCAACTACAGCATATGTTTTGGAATAACACCGCCTTTAACCTTCTTGACCAGCTCCAGACGTTTTTCGAAACCGTCACAGGCGGCACGCACGACTTCCATCGGCATTTCGTCCCAAATTCGTTTGATTACGGTTTAAAATTGGTTCATATTAGACGCCATGTGGTAATTTACCTTCCCAAGCATGTATGAACATACGAAATAATCCAAGGGATTCAGATCTGGTGAACTGGGAGGTCATTCACTCTTGTCTAAGCATTCGGTCAATATTTCTCGGCACCAGCCCTGAACGAGATTTGCAGTATGCGATGGTGCTCCGTCCTGCCGAAACACATAGTGATCATTTCCAAACACCTCTTGTACATATAGCTTGACAACTTTCTCCAAAACTTCCGTTTTATAATATACGGCATTCACTTTAACGCCTTTTTCGATGGAAACCACTGGTAATTTGCCTCGCTTGCAAATTCCTCGCAGCACTTTGGAACCGTGGAATATTCCCATCACTCTCTGGAACAGTTCTCGAAGAGAGAGCCCACAATCTGTCGTTCTGGACATTGTGGGATTGTTGCAAGACGAATAACCTTTCGTCGGAAAAGATAAATTCTTCCCCACCAGGCCGCGACAAAAGCAGACTTGTTCTTTCAAGTCGTTTCTGCTTGGAAGGTTCCGAAACTCCGTCAACCTTAAGTTTCTTGAAAACTTGGAATCCGAGGTCATTTTGCAGTATATTGTGCATTGACGATCTCAAAACATTCAGATCTGCGGCCATTTTACGTACTGAGCGCTGTGATTTTCGTCTCATCCGTTCTCGACCAGTCTCGTGCAGTCAGCACCATACGAGTACGACCGGATCTCTTCCGGTCATCCTACGAGCAGGTGTCAAGGTACCTTCGTATGGTACGGTACACATAATTCCGCTTTACTCCAAGGTTTTTCAAATTTCTGAAAATAGCGCCCGGGCGCTCACCTTTCACCAAACATTTTTGTCACCACAGCACGAAACTCCTTCATCGCTGATAAAAGATAAAAACCGAATGAAAACAATCGGACATAACCTAAAAGCGTTTGTATAAACATAGTGCAAAACTTCACCAACACATACGTGAAGCATGTTCAGTAGTTGCACGTCACCAATGCAAGGAAAATGTGTATGAGAATATATTGGACACGGTGTAGGGTTTAAATGATTAAAGGAAACTGAATATAGGACCATAATTCTGAAACACAATGGAAAGATTTGAAAAAGCGATCAAAGTATAACCCGCTTTTAAATTAACGTGTTTTGCAATTTCGCTTGTATTTTTTTATATTTTTACAATTAAAATGGCTCAGTAAGGGGTTTCGGTGACTTTTGTCAAGGTCATAAAAGTGATCCGCAATATGTTGATAACTCTTTTGACATTATGCTCTTCACTGTATGCCCAGAATATGTCTCGAATAACAGCACGGCAACTCAGCTAAGATTACACTGGTTGACCAAATCCCAAAAAAGTTCTTAGAACCAGAGCCAGTTTCCGTTAGTTTGGGTCCTTAAACTACCAAATATCGTATTTTGTCCTCATGCGGTTTGCATTTTTTTTTCATAAATGGGCATCAAAAATTGAAATTTTTATATCTTTTGAGATCCATTCAAATAACTGCCTTAGCTTATATGTAAATGTTCAAAAAACATTTTTATAAAACTCCTCAGACTTTAACAGACAACTTTGCAGAAGAAAGTGTGTCAATTAGACCCGTTCACCAGAAAAAGTTATGACCGTTGAGAGGCAGCATATATAAGCAAAAATAACGAAGTACAGTAAACCCCCGACAGGCGCGGAATCCCTAGATGGTGGTCTCAAATGATATATGGGCATTGACCTATGTTGTTTCATCAGAAAATATCTCATGATCCTCTCGTCATACAGGAAGTTACTTCACTTCTCACTACACAACGCTCTATGCATATAACAACTTAAAACCCGATTCCGAAAGTCCTTCATATAAGTTGGTATACTTCGACAAAGTGTTCAGAATTAGCCTTCGTGACACTGTACATTCTTAGAACTGTCCGCTACGTGACATTATGTACAGGAAAGTTAGTTGTTAAAGTAATGAGCTTCTAGAAGCTCGGCTCAACAGTTCAGAATTATCTCATTCCGTGGCGCTAGTGTGCATGTAAACTAACTGAATAATCTGGATCTCGAGATTATTGACATAGAGCAAGATATTCGAGGGTCAGGAGCTTTTTGAATGGTGACACATTAGATCAGAACTCGTCCGCTATGTGGTGTTAGTGTTCATGTGAACTTTTTCTAATATCTGTATTTTGATATTTAGATCATGCAGATTCATTGTTCATAGTTCAGAATTATAGCCCTGCTCCATTTTCTCGCACTCCACTTCCTTCTTTTGTCCCGAAAAGGGGGGGTCCGTTGTTGTCTATAATGCTCCACATTCTTCCTGGTCTCATGCTGCAGCATTTCTGCCCGCACTGCGTCCTTCTGCTTCAGAACCTTCTTACACTCCTCGACAAACTGATCGTTCCATGGGCTCTATTCCACTTTGGTATTATTTTCACAGACCTCAAAAAGGGCTTCAGTCGAACACACCCTTAAATAGCTTGGTTCAAGTCGCCACCAATGCGTAACTAAAAGGAGATAAAGGCAAGTAGACGAGCCTGCTTCAAGGGCCTGTGTTCGAAAGTCAATGCAAACCCATGGGGTGACGCCTATCGGGTGTTAATGACCAAACGACAGACCAAAGGCACGACCACTCCAACCGAGCAATCTCCAGAGCTGCAGAAGGTGGACTCTTTTCGCGCCAGATCAGAGTCCCTGGCCTCCCATAACTGCAGAATTGCCCCATGATAATAACAACAGCACCGTGGAATAAGGGGATGAGGCGACTGTTACGAGATGATGATCTCATTACGAAAAGAAAGTGGCTGGAGGTAAGCAAAGCGCCAGGACCTGATGGGAAACCGAACCTGGCCATCAAGACGGCTATTTCACTGGCTTCCGGAATGTTCGGGGCGAGATGCAAAGATATTTGGACGAGGACGTCTTCCCGGATGCCTGGTAAATCCGAGACTCTAGTATTGCTACCGAAGACAGGGAAGTTACCAGGTAATCCATCAGCATACCGTCCGATATCTTTGCTGGACACGACAGGTAAGGTGTTGGAAAGGGATATCGTCAACAGGTTATCGAAGTACACAGAAGGGTATATATGGCCTATCCATCAACCAGTATAGCTTCCGTTAAGGGAATTCAACGGTGGATGCCATCAGGTCCGTCACCAAGATGACAGAGATGGCACTCAATGCAAGAGGTGGGAGTTTGCTACTGTGCAGTAGTCACCCTGGACGTGAGAAATGCGTTCAATGAGTGTGAGTTGGGAGGCTATCGCCAACTCAGCTCTCAGCGTCTCTGAATCCCTGGGTAGGGGTATATAGGATTCTGGGCAGCTTCTTCCAGAATAGTTGCACTGTTATACAATACAATGGCAGCTGCCATGCTCTGAAACACAATGCATGATGAAGTGATTGAGATTGAAGTTCCCAAACTGGGGCAAAGATGGTTGGTTTGCAGATGACATTACCCTTTAGAGAATCTAGAGTGGATGTAGAGCTAACGGCCTCGCACCCATCGATATTGTCGAGGAATGATTGCGCTCCAGGAAACTGGAGCTAGCCCACCATAAAACCGGAGATTACTCAATAATAAGAAATCGGAGCAAAAATCTACGATAAGTGGTGGTGATTGCATCTCTTGGTGATCACCTCAAAGCGGTCCCTGAGATACAGGGACATGATCGACGACAAGCTGTCTTTTACTGGCCACTTCGACCACGCCTGCAAGGCCTCCATGACTAAATCGGCATTATCCCGAAGTCGAATAGCTCAGCGGTACAGGGGAGCAAGCGCAGGCTCCTGGCCAGCATCGTCCTCTCCGCTACTGAAGACGGTAGGCCGGCATGGACCAACTAAAAGCTACCTCGGTAAGCTTTGAAAGTACACCGGGCTAATGTGCCTGAGAGTGGTCAGCGCATACCACACGGTGTCGCGGGATGCGTTCTGACGGGATCATGCAAGTCAGCCTAGTTATAAAATGTGACGTTCAGCGCTTTGAGCAAAGGACACGAAAGATATCCGTAAGACCGTCGAGTCGCATCCATGCCAGATGGAGTGAAATATTCACCAATGGTCCACCGATTAGTTCTGGAGATATCCGGATGGGTCGGTCGGTGACATAGGGAAGTTACCTGTTAGGTCATGGGCTGCTTCAGACAGTATCTGCCAAAGTACGGGTACGCTGAGTCCCTCTGCGTGCCCCGCGTGAAAGTGGAGAAACTGCAGAACATGTGTTCTTCAGTGTTGCCCTTGCTACAACGACGTGGGGAACGGCATAATGGACGTGAGCGGTCGGGACACGAGCCCGGATAATCTTGTCCAGAGATGTGTTAAGAACACGACACCTGAGATGTTGTAAATACGGCAGCCTCTCATCTCAAGGACAAGTGGCAAAACAACCAGTGACAGATCAGCGTAACTAACTACGGAAGTCCTATATAGCACAACAGCCCCCTTTCCAGAAGTAATACCGAAGATGGTTCCGGGGAGGGAAGGGGGGTTCAAGGCTAGAGACACGGAGTAGGTTTTGAGTGGGTCAAGGGGATGGCACCCTCATCTCCATACCCTGAGTTCTTTAGGAGTCTGTACGCAGATTTTCCATTCCGCTAAAAAAAATCTAATTTTAAATACAAAACTTAACATATTCAAAGGTTAACTGCGAAAAACAGGTATCATTGTTGAATGAACTGTATGCTGTAGGGTTTGTCAGTAAATTTTCATATAAACCAAAATAGTTTAGTAGCTTACAATCACAACCATTCAAAACTATTCAAAGAACCATTTAGGGAAACATTGTAATTCAATCAATCAAAAGCACATATAAGAGATAAATAGAGATGATCGGATAAATGGATGCACTTGCTGCTAGAAAAAAAAAACAACACAGGCTCGTCAGTTAAATCTGTATTTCAAGAGAGATTTCACAATAAGTTGGAAATAAAAAAACAGTTGATAGGAATTAATGGGATTAAATGGTCTTTTGAGTTATTACGTGATTGTTAATGTATGTAAGGACATGATTCATTTGAAAAGAGGACGCTTTTGTCACGCGATAAAAAAGCAAAGCCTTACTCAATTCTGATGGATCTCGGTTTATCGTGCAATTGAATACACTCACAGACCAGCAGTCGGATTTTGCCAGAGTCAAAACAGCCAAAATGGAGGAATTGATCAAGACCAGAGTTTGGATTACTCAAA
>JASCZW010007788.1:0-59838 GCA_034211315.2 Aedes japonicus
AAGTTAACCGCGCTGCACATTGGTCCGAAAGAACGATTTTCAGGAATCAAATAAAAAGTGCACTTAGATGACGTGTAATCGATTTCTCGTGAAAAGAAAAACTTTCTTTACCATAGAATTCCGCGGCAAATCAAAGTAAGAAATTCATCAATTGAAAAGCTCATTGAAGACTGTATTTTTACCGAAAACCACACTTGTTTGATTCATGCCCACCTAGTAATTATCAACTTACCCCCATATATTAAAACCTTTAAATGTTTAGTAAAATATTTGCCATAGTGTCACGTGAATTTTATTTCCAAAATGTTTGCAGCCATTTTGAGATATAACCCTTGGAAAATGGCATATTTTGAACAACAAAACGCTTGTATCATTTCAGTTCTAAAAGATAGCGTATTGCTGTCTTCGTAAAAGTTGTGTGTTTGAGTAAAAGAAAAAACTTTTCAGAACATAGTAAACCGAGAAAAAATCAAAGAAAAAAGTTAGAGCTAAAAAACCGATTTTCAAGGGGTTCCCATATAAAATGCTTCATATCTCAATAAAAAAACAAGATAGCAAGTTGATAATTTTTGCAAAGTTAATGGAAATTGTGAGTTCTACAATTTTGTAGAATGTTTTGAAAGCCTTAAACGTCACACAAAAAAGTGAAAAAAAATAAATCGTGCCCCGATGAACGCAGTTTATGGACGCCCCCTTTTTCAGATGCGCCTTTATCTTACCAAAAACTTCTTTGAAGACACCAATTTGATTACACGTCATCTAAATGCACTTTTTATTTTATTCCTGAAAATCGCACTTTCGGACCAATGTGCGCTGGTGGAAAAGCAAGTCAGTTTCAGTGTACATGCGGTCCAGCAGCACAAACAGCAATATCAGACTGCAAAGCCTTCGAAAAATGGCTCGAGGAATGCAACTGTTTCACGTTCACCCTGCTGGCAGTGTGGGGCAATGCATTTTGTCAAAGATTGCTCCTACACGAACCATGTCTGTAAACAGTGCCACAGGCAGGGCCACAAAGAAGGTTCTTGCAGTTGTTTCAACGGGACTGTCAACAAGGCTGACGACAACAAGCAGGCGCCACAACAACAGCAGCGGAAAAAGAAAAATAAGAAGTAGCAGAGTAAAGCAAACAGCATCTATTGGGTCGGATATCATCGTCATCACTGAACTGGAAGAAATGCGGATCGCCTACCCTTTCAGAAACAGAACATCGGGCGAAAACAGCATCCGGAGAACAGCTACCTCTACTGGGAGAATCTGCTTGCGGAATGCAGATCGGCGAACAACAACAACGCGGAACCTGCTACGTCACGTCAGTAAAGGGGCTGAACTTACTCGGTTTGGATTTCATGAACGCTTTCGATGTCTGGACAAAGCCGTTGACAACCATCTGTTACCAGGTAAATTGTTCGATGACTAGTACCTCACCCACTTTCCCGAAGTTTTTAGTGATTCCCTTGGACATTGTACAAAAACAAAGGTGAAGCTGTACTTGACACCCGACTCGCAACCGGTGTTCAAACCGAAACGACCGGTGCCTTTCCGCGCAGTATAGAAAGTCGACGATGAACTTGACAGTCTGCAGTGACTGGACATTATCGAACCGGTGGATTAATCCAACTGGGCAGCTCCAATTGTCTCGGTACGGAAGCCAGGAGGAAAAGTTCGAGTCTGCGCCGACTACTCTACAGGGCTGAACGCGGCGATCGAACCTCATCATTTTCCACTGCCTTATCAGTTCAACCGCCTGCCTCCTGGGGTTAAATCGGCACCTGGAGCCTTCCAGCAGTTAATGAGCAAGATGATCGCCGGGCTTGAAGGTGTGGGGAATTTTCTGGACAATTCGCTGATCCACAGCGATAACAGAGAACAACATGATCGCATATTGGAGAAGCTATTCACACGCAAAGTGCAGTTTCTACAAAAATGAAATCGGGTACATAGGCTTCATTATCAATGCTGATGGTATCAAGTCTGAGCGTGAGAAGGTAGCTGCCATAGCCAAAATGCCGACCAAGACCACCACTAGATGACTTTCTCAAGAAGGACAGGAAGTTTGTGTGGAATAGCCAGTGTCAGAATGCGTTCGACAGTAGCAAAAGCGTATTGCAATCAGACTTGTTGTTTACGCACTACAACTCAAACCTCGAGCTAATCGTAGCGGGTGATGCTCCAAAAACTGGAATCGGCGCTATCATAATGCATCGTTTTCCAGATGGCCAAATCAAAGCTATTGCGCACGCTTCGAAGACGTTAACCCCCACCGAACAAAGCTATAGCCAGGTGGTTTAGTTTTTGCAGTGACGAAGTTTCGACGAATGCTTCTTGGACGGAAGTTTACGCTGCAGACAGACCATCAGCCGCTTCTCAAGGTTTTCGGATCTCAGAAGGGTATCCCTCTACATACTGCAAATCGCCTTCAACGGTGAGCATTATCTTTGCTCGGATTCGATTTCAACGTGTAGTACATCGCTACGGACAATTTTGGGTATGCGGATGTTCTTTCTCGGCTGATAAGCAATCAACAGAAACCGGAGGAAGAGTACGTTATTACTACAGTCAGTCTTGAAGATGATTCTGCAAGAATGTCTCACGTCGCTACCAATGAACTTCAAGATGGTCAGAACAGCTACGAAAAAGGACGTCCTACTACAACAGGTCATACAGTACATCGACAGTTGTTGGCCGAACAGTATTCTCGACGCAGGTCTCTGTCCGTAGTTAACGGATGTATCATGAAGAGCGATTCCGGAATGCTATCATAGTGATCACCAAGGCATCGAACGGACGAAGGCCATCGCTGGCAGCGTAGTCTACTGGACAAACATCGTTGATGACATCGAAAATATGGTTCGTCGTTGTTGCACTTGTAGATTGTAGATCGTTGTTGTAGACTACCACACACTATACCATAGTACTCCATACACGATCATGACTAGCAGGCAACATCATCACGTTAGGATAGCGAATACAGTGGACGATCGGCTTTTGCCAATCCGTCTCACATTGCTATTTGACTAGCAGGCTCGAGATCATTTAAGAATAATGTGAATTATAACACTCGTACGTTCACCACGCCTTCTTGGTCCGTTATCGTAACGCCGCATTTCTATTGCGAAAGACATCGTGTTCAATGCCACCGATTCTCGCGCTTGAGGCGACCCCTGGGCGTTATCTAATGCACATAAAGGGAACGCTACACGCTCGTTTGTAATTACTCAAAACTGAGAAGAAAACGACTCAGTTTCGTTAAAAGTGGAACTACCCTAATTAGAGTAGTTGAAGGGCTACTCATTTTTGATTAACTAGGTCATCTGTCAAAATTAGAGTAAACATTACTCAGTTTCTAATTTTATTTTAATAAATAAAATTGTTGATGTTTCCGACAACTGTCCTGTTGAAACGGAAGTGTCGAAAAACTTAAAATTTGTATATCTATGAACTGAATTACAATCTATTTATGGATTGAATTCGGCACTTCGACCTAAAAGTTTGTTGATTACAACATACAGTCGTCCCATCTTGAAAACTTTTGATCAACTGACTTGGATTCAACCACGTTTTTTACTTTTGACAGCTTCGTTTTAATTACTATATTTTTATAAGTACTGCGCTTTTACAATCAGAGTAGCATTTAATCAGTTTCCTTATATCAAGTTATTCAGTGTTTGACATTGAGCATGGAAAAACGAAACTGAGTGAAAGTTACTCTATTTATAATAGATCTGAACGAGCGTGTAGGTTTGGCGTCTTATCGGATGACTCACACCGGACAGCAGTATGATTGCCCCTTTCCAGACATAAGTCTTTGGCTGCCACAATACAGAAGTTTATTTCACTCGTCGTTGCGCCAGCTGGTTCACATCGAACACCAGTTTATTTCGCTTTCCAGTTAAGCCACCGAGTGCCTGCACAGAAAAAAATAATTAATTTTATTAGGCACGTAAAATTATTCCTTATTATATTCCTAGCCTTAGGAGGCGCTTACAACAATTGTTTGCAATTTTTCATACAACAGGCTAAATTCAGGCGTTATTCGATTTAAACTTGCATGAAATATCCCATTATTTTCTGCCAAATCTGTGCATTAGATAACGCAGAAAATTCAATGTTTCTTTTAATCTGTGTATAGTGCATCTTGCGGAGTTGAACATTCAAACATTCAAACCAAAGCATAAATAGAAATAGAGGGGGGTTCTGGGTCAACAGTCAATAAAGCATTTGCAAACAAAGCTTTTCATTTTTTAACTAATAATGAAGTCAATTTGTATGGGTAACTTAATTGAGCTTTTGAAAAGCGTATGTTTGCTAATCTTCTAATCGCTTTTTGAAGCACTGATCAAGTGCCTCCCTTTATTTTTATTTATTATCATCTTAGAGTAGGATTTTTCGTGCCTGCTAGTCATGTACTGGTTTAAAAATGTTTAATTTGTTTAATATTTTGGAATACACTATTGCTAATGTTCATATGTTGCCTGTGTAATCAATGGTTTCCCAGCTGCCTACCAACCCACCACTGCACAGTGGTCCAGAATGCGAATTTAGCTGGAAAGATACAATTTCAGCCTAAGTTTGAAGTTTTGGAGCAAAATTGTCTTCTACAAAGTAGTTTTTAATAACAACAGAAGCGCCGGTGTGAATAAAAACTAGATTGGTTTCGAGCCAATTCGACCCGCCAGAACGGAACGGAAGAAAGTGGAAAGTGACGCTCAAGTACACGCTCCTTAGTTCATAAAAACGCAGTTTGTTTTCTAGGCGGGTTTGGCATCTGGGATTTCTTGTTGAGGGGTTTTTCCCCCCCAGAACAGGAGTGCTTTGCGAAAGGATGGATCAAGAAATATGTTTATAACTACTAGCCCAACTTATGTCTATATTTTATGTCTGGTGTTTCTATAATGTGGCTGCAGCTGGGGCGATCAAAGATTACGGGGTGAACGAAAAATATGCCTGGGACATGAACGCAGTTTATCGCTTCATTGCATCTTAAAATAAGAATGCTCAGGCCGGATGTGAAAGTCGAAGCGGTTGTAACTCTCTATGATATACTCGATAGCAGAAGAGTACCAAATCATCAAAATCTGCAGAAAAACAGAAAAGCATTCTTTAATAACTTGCCACATTGTGGCGAATTGACGCTGATGTCATCTGGATGGGGTGAGTTAATTGTAGCGGGGTGTATCCATGCGTTGGACAATCGTAGAATATACTAGGATACTCGAGACAGTATTCCTTTTCACAGCTAACAATTTTCCAGCAATGAATTCAATTTTGAAAAATCCATTAACGACATCGACATTCATCATCGTGCAAGTATTGTAGAGTAACCGCAATTTCCGGCTGCAGAGTTAGAAATAGCACTTCTACCCATCGATGAGATGTGACTTTTCACCATTGAAACTTATTACAAAACGATTTTCCGTAAACAGGGAATCGTTCCCTTCTCACTCCAAGTGCCAAACGCAAGATTTGTAATCGTTGCTGTGAGCCAAGGTATTCGAAGTGTTTGCAAAGGGTTTAACGTCATATTTCTCACAGCAACGGATGATGATAGGCAGCGCACTGCTACTGGAATGAGGATTACAATCTACAACAAACCAAAGTTAACGAACCAACATGCGAACAAACGAGTTGAATGAGCGGCGATATGGCGCAACCTGAATACATTCTTCGTGGTTGTTCTTCCCCACAACGAACCGGGGAGCCCTTGCGAAGGGCGAGGGAAATCCTTTAAGTTGACACATTTTTCCGCTTAGCGTACGAATGTTGATCCTTCTATTTGTGTACCGCTGTGAAATTCAGGGACGGATGTCGATACTGGAGGAATGCGAGACTGCTTAATGGTATCCTTTTCGGCTTACGGAACGTTTCCAAATAGGAGCAACAGTTTGTGTCATTCGAGTGATCGCCCGAGGATGTTTGTTCATGCATATCATGTACACAGTGGAATGGATCGTTCTATGTCAAAGGGTGAACTGTGTTGGCGGGATACCAATCTTGAGGGTTTACATTTTGGTTTTATGCATAGGTTAATTTGTGG
This sequence comes from Aedes japonicus, assembly GCA_034211315.2. NCBI lineage: Eukaryota > Metazoa > Arthropoda > Insecta > Diptera > Culicidae > Aedes > Aedes japonicus. The sequence continues at coordinate 6,038 of JASCZW010007788.1, forward strand.
CAATGTAATGAGCTTGGTTAGGGCATTGGTTTCGTGTTGTTGAAATAAGTCAATGGCAGTTCATAACCACGAGGCTATTACAGAAGCACATTTTTCAGCATTCATGTTGAGGTAATGTTGAAGCAACGTGAAGTTTTACCAGTGTACCAGAATATGCTTCAGAACCAAAATATCAAATCTTATAGAAAGTTGTAGTCGAAAAAATTATAGAGATGAAACGTTTACCACCTCCTCCATTTAGAATTTGATTTGATGCAAAAAACAAGATTCTGTGAAACGTCATTACAGCAGGAACGAACCGGAGATTTCTACAACATTAGAAAAAAGTCAATGGAAGCAATACGGGAGCAGGAAGTGTTGAACTTAAGGATGACTAGAGGTTACGTTCGTCGTAACAATCAGGCACTATGAGACGAATAAATCTGGATCATGGTGAAATACGCGATTATCACGAACAATTTTTTTCTACAGCTTTTTAGGTGACGAAAATGGGTCTTGTTGTAGTTCTCAGTTGTGCCCGCAGCATCTTTCTTCGATTATAGCACCATTTTTGTTTTCCATCCCTTCAAGTCTTTGGCAAGAAAAACTATGCAATCCATTGTCAATATACGGAGTAGATGTAGCTCACCGAATCTTCCGGTACGTTACTGAGCATGTTGCTATGAGGAAAACCGATGGGCCTCATCCGATTGCCTGTCGATCTGTCAAGTTTGGAAGACGTCTGCATTGAGTTATTTCAAATTATAATAATACGTTTACTATATCACAAAACATTGCAATTGGTTGAGCGTATTGGGGATAATGTAATCATTGGGTATAGAACCAAGCATCCCCCGGGGGTACTAAATCGATGAGCTTGGACATCAATAATAGCATAAAGTTGCAAGAAGACACAAAATGCATCTATGGATTTTTTTTTATCTTTATTTAAGTGGCTTTCAGCCTCATGGGCTGGTTCGCCACTTACATTGGCATCTACGGATTCTTATTTGTACCAAATCCCTCAACCGTGATTTTACTTATGGATTAGCATACAATGTTCTTCAGAAGCTTCTACTTGATTGATGCAGATATAAGTTAAAGAAATAAAACAGTTCGTAGAATTCAATTTAAAACATTAAAAGTTCACGAAAAAAAAAAAAAATTTGCTTTGAGCGTCGGCTGTGATCGGTTGTGTCAATGCTTTTTTGCGCACTTAAGCCCGATTCAAAGGGGCTGCAAAATGGTGAGTCGCAAAGGAGCGTGCATCCCCGCAACATAGCTCTGGTCTCACAAGTTCCTACCTCATGCTTCCACGGTTCTATAGATGACAAATACCGCCAGCTAAGGGTTGCGTACTTAGCCCGAAGTGCAGCCTGGGCATTGTTGTCCTTCTGACTTCTGCTAGATTGAGGAGGTGCGGCTTAAACAGTGTCTGTTCTGGCTTCCAATGGTTGAGAAGGAAACGCTGTTTCGCGTACCTAAGGAGGGGACTGCCACGCGATGTAGGAAGCGCAACCCCGGTAAGATAGCATGCTGAAATCTTATCCTACTACGAAAAATGGAAGTATTCTTTATACGGTATATAATTTCAATTTCAATTTCAGATTTCAGATCATCCATGGAGTTCCCAAGTATTGTATAGTAATCTTATATTATTATTTTGCCTTCGTGGCAATGATAATGCAGGTCTGTTTTCACAATTGCAGCAGGACCACAACCAGCAGACATGCAGACAGTTCAGATATAATTTTTGTTATCATTTTGTATTGTAACACCCTTTCGCAATATTTTTATGCTATTTCAGCTTCACATTTTTGCAGTTTTAGCCCACGTTATGTTGAGATAGGCTGCTTTTTAATATTTGTTTTAAGAAGGGATCATATGACGGATTCTACTATAATATTTTTTTCCTTCTTCATCCAAACAATTTTAATGATTTAATAACTAAAATTGTTGGAATCAAGAGTTATCGGAAAATTCAAATTTCCTTCCTTTTTTTTTCTTTTTCGTTTTTTTGTTTTGTTTGTTTGTTTGTGGATTTGTTAATTTTCCCTTTTTGGGAAATTTATTTAGGCTTTCTGCTTGCTTAAATTTCCTTTGCGATTCTGCTAGGCTGCCCGTTGATAAACTTTCCTTCATTACATCACTTTAGAAATTTTCGACATTTCAGAGTTTATATCATCTAACTTCGCAGCCTTCTGCTGCGCAAATTGCTGCATTTTATTTAAATATGTATATTATTTAGAATCTCATTACAACATCGTATTATTTTCTTAATATCTTCATTGCAAATTATTATAAATATAATAAAATTATTTATTAAAAAAATAAATAATTATAATTAAATTTCATCTACTTCAAGGTTACAGGAAGTTGATTCCAGTTAGTACAAATATTTGACTGCATTGTATCTTGAGGTGTTTTTCTACTTATGTAGATTATTGGACATTAATAAAATTATTGAATGCTCTCCAATTCTGCTGAATATGTTTATAACATATACATATATTATATTATTATATTTATACATACATTTTTTTTAATGTATAATGAAATGTTTTATGTTGTATTTAATTGCAAATTGATCTTCACATTCCAGAGAAACATTCAGCTGCCACAGATTGCGCTGTAAAGATGCAACAAGCTGCATATTATAATCATATGCTTATTAATACTGTTTTAATTATTTCATCGTATTTTTTAAAATTACAGTATGACGAATACCAACTATGACATATTTTTATTACATTGTCAAGTATATTTAATTGCTCTATTACATACTACATATATTGCATATTATGACCTTTTATTTACATTATATATAATAAATACTGGGTTGGGAGGGAGCATCAGGGTATCCTTCAAGCTGAAACTGGACGATGGTTTGATTGACTGCCTAAGTCTAGGAGGGAATAAACGGCATCATTTTCTTTAACCTACCGATTCGATAATGATACTGTGAATTCTACTTCAATCGTTTCAGTGAGATTGATGCACCCTTATTAACAAGCCATCCTGTAGAAAGCTTAATAAGTATTGCGAATTGGTTTATTCGATTCGTTGGATCGTATCGTTGGAAAGAGATTCTCAATTTCCCGTGGATTTCGCGTGAGTGTCTCTACGTTTTTGACCCTTCATACAGCGATATTGTGAATTCAGATCGGTGGTCCAATTTGATCTAGCTATTAAGTGGAGCTGCATCCAAGCCAAGGGCATGAAGGGATGGTGGCTACCTTACATACATACGTTAAATACATACATTAAAGAGTATTCAATCTAACTGGGAAGATCCATTTCTATGGAAAACGTTGGTTGATTTCTCAAACTAGATGGGTTGAAAGATGAAAAAATTGACATCAATCTAGACGTTTAGTAGCCCCAGTAACAAAGAGATTCGTATTGAAGTCATCTAGTAAAAGTGTGTACCAGTATTTAACACCAAAATTTAGTAATATCTTGTCTATATCGTCAGTGCAATCGACGTCTGGAGGATTATAGAAACAAGCTAGAAGCATTTTATCATTTTGTACAAAAATTTCCAGCACCAAAAATTCTGTATGCGATTCGGTTGCGTGATTTTCTGATTTATTCAGAATATGATGAATCCTAGAGAGTTTGAGCTGTCGAGTTATTAGCGAGACACGAAGAAGTCTGCACATTGTAGACGAAATACGCGTATATGTCGAAGATAAGCAAAGGTAGTTGGAATTAAATGGAAGATACTAATTCTTCTTCTAAATTCTAGTTACAGAATATGATATTTAATTCCTTTTTTACATAAATTAAAACTCCTCCTCCTAGTCGTCCAGTTCTATCGTGTCTAACAAAATGATATCCGTTCATTGATAAGATACTATTAGCGATTCTCTCTTAGAGTCAGGACTCTGTAAAACAAACATCTACTCTAGCTATCGAAAGTGTTACCAATCATAGCTGGGTGTTTGCACTCGCCAGTTTCTTCAAATCCATGCCAAATTGGTTTAGAATCGATGAGAGAGTGTTGAAAATATCAAAACCTTTTGTGGTGCCTGTTAGCGGAAATAAACGTACGAGCTCTTCAGTAATCTCAAATTTCTTGAAACCTTGAAAAAAACCCCTAACGAAAACCGTTAGCTGAGCGGTGTCTGAAATGTCCGTACTTTCATCCAGTGCCACCGAAAAATATGCGAAGTTTGCAGCTTTTCCCGTAATCGTATTTTGCATATCGTCTGCAATTTCTTCAACTCTACGAGCAATCGTAGCTCGTGACAGAGAAATCAGCAAAAAAAACTCGACTTTGAACAGGACATACCACGTCTACCACTGCCTTCAAACAATATTTTACAAAATCACCGTCCGAAAAATGTTTAAAGTGTTTTGTTATATTTTCCAATGTAACTGGGTTTAATGCACGTATCATTTTCAACTTTTCTATTATTAAACACGTTTTGCTGATATCGCAGTTTTTCTTTCAATTCACTTACCTTCTCTGAACGACATTTGCCTGAGAATTTGTCCATTTTCGATGCATGCTTTGACTCGTAATGGCGTTTTAAATTGTACTCTTTTATTACCGCTACTGATTCATTGCAGATTAAGCACACTGGTTTTTGTTTGATTGCAGTAAAAAAATACGCTTCAGTACACTTTTCTTGAAAAACTCGTCCTTCATCGCCAATCACTCGTTTTTACTAGTCATTTCGAGAATCACAAACAAACTTCAGAGCGAAACAAAAACACTACCGAACAGTCGCACGCGTGATTGATGAATGGGAGTAGAATTAAGAATAATTTGGCTCTCATTCATTTGACTCTAGCTCTCAATTCATATGAGAAACGAGAGAAAATTAAATGCTCTCCTCGCTGAATACTTTGCACGACGAATGACTGAAATTTCGGTAAGAAAATTGGAGGGGACCGAATGCTTATGTTCGTTCGTTCGTTGCCTCTTCTCCTTATTAGTAATTCGTGTGTTCAGCAAAGACCAAAGAATTGAATAATGTTGTTTTTCGCACTCATTTCGGGCGGTCAATTTTTTTACACACTGGCTGCGACAACATTGGCATTAACTAATGTGCCATTATCATGCTTTTTAACGGCAGACTTGAGAACAGCATTTGACTTCATGAACACACGCAAAGCAGCGTATGCTGAGTACAAACATCACAATCGAGCTCATGCGAAGTTTTAAAAGACGGAGAATTCTCATTAACGGAAACATATTTAAGCAGGCAACAATATGTGTTATCGAGAGTATGTTGCTTGATATTTATCTTTTCTGTCATACGATTCAAAATTTCCAAATTTATTTTTCATAACAAATATCACTATATTCATAAACACCCACGGGCTGCAGAAAAACATCTGGTGGGCCGCATGTTGAGCACCAATGGGTTAGAGGATAGAGATGCGGAATAAAAACGCATCGACTACGAAGCAGCGAGTTCGAATCCCATCCTAGAGAATGCAAAACTGCAACGAATTTGAGTTTCCCCGTTCATAAGAAAAAATGGAGGGTCAAAAAAGAAAGCAAACGTCCATCATCATCAGAACAGAAGAAAATTAAAAGAGGCAAAGCAGGAAAATGAATAAAATCTTTAATTGAAAATAGGTCTTATTTTTTATGCTTCGCATTTTCAATCAAGTATTTAATCAGCATTTTAAGAGCAAAACTCCCCAGCAGTAGAACAACATTTTAACTGCTGTCATCTAGCTGTCATTTGCAAACGTTACCAATGAATGAGTTATCGTCGACATTGACGTTTTTTTTTTTTTGAAGGGTCCATCATTCAATTAGCCGTAAACCTGGCCAAAACCTGCTTTTGAATGGCATTTAAGATGACTAGAATACTCATAAAGTTCTGACCAGTTAGAATCCAGAATCACTTATTGTGTTGCAGCGGCACTAAAAGTGACTTTTACAGCGGTTTGTTTACCTAGGCGCAAATTTCACGGTGTTTTGTGCAGTGAGTCAAAAGTTATTTCAAATGGAAGTCCAGAGGAGAGAAAAAATGCTGCACACCCACGTTGATAATCCAACGTGGTCCGCAATAAAAATCGCAAAAAACGTCGAAAACCGCCAAATCGTTTCAGGGAGCGAAAGAGCGTAAATCGAATGCCTCAAGGTAAGCGACGTAGTGGAACATATGACCGCAAGCTGAAGCAGAAGGTCAGAGCAAACCCTGGACTATCAGATAATGAAATCGCACAAAAATACGCTGCTACTTGCAGTTACGTTCGAAAAATTTGTTTGCGAGCAGGATATCGTTTTTATCGAGACAACAAGCAACCAAACAGAACGTTGATGAAAGTTTCGTCACCAAAACTCGAGCTCGGAAATTGTACCAGCAGGTTTTGACGAATCCTTGGAACATGCCTGCTCATCAACGATGAAACCTACGTCAAAATGGATTTCGGACAGCTTCCTGGCCAAAAATTCTACTTGGCGATGGCACGAAGGGATGTTCCTGCGAAGTTCAAATTTGCTTTTATGGACAAATTTGTCAAAAAACTGATGATTTGGCAAGGGATATGCAGCAAAAACCAAAGTGTTCGTGACGAATAAGACGATGGACTCGAAGCTGAACAAGGAAGAATGCCTCAAAAACCGCGTTCTACCTTTCATTAATGCCCATAAAGCTCCCGTGAAGTTTTGGCCAGATTTGGCGAGTTGCCACTACAGCCGGGAAGTCATCCAGTGGTACCGCAATAATAACATAGATTTCATCGATAAAAAACATAAATCCACCCAACTGCCCGCAGTTCCGGCCCATCGAGACATTTTGGGCAATAATGAAGCGAAAGCTTAAGAAAAGTGGAAAAACGCCTCGGGACGCCACTCAGATGACCAAAATGTGGAAATAAATGTACCAAGGAAGTTGACTCCGGAGGTGTGCAGCGTTTGATGGGAGGAATAAAGAAGAAAGTGCGAATTTTCTTTAAAAACGAAGAGAAATTATTTGTATTGATATTTCTCCCTTAAAAAACAGTAAATTACCTTTGTTTTCATGTGTTAACGTCAATCCGTTACAATACAGATGTTAATTATCGGATTCTAAATGACATAGCTTTGCATCATATCGCGATAGATTTTCATGGTCATACTTTATTTGTAAGAAGGGTAAATAGATCATCTGTACAACAACCAAAGCCGTGTTCTTCATAAGAATTGGTACAATGCATAACAGCAATTCATAAAACTAATCCATTAGTTAACGACTATATGCTACCGAACAATGCCATCAGGCGCTGTTCGTCTCAAAAACGACGAACATCTCGCGACACGCGACAAACAGATAATGCCTACATATCGGTTTTATTCATCCCGACGATGATGGCATGGAACACAACGTGTAATTTGGTTAAAATCACATAAATCTCAATTAGATCATTATGATGCCCGGGTGTTTATCACTCAACCCAAACAACTACTATCAAATCCACAGCGCTCAGGTCCTGTGGCCTACCGGGGGCAGAGATTTGCAGTCTCGTTATCCGTCGATTACAGATGCTTGATTGTTTTATATCACAATAAAAACCTCAACCCACTCCGGTGGTGGCCGGCCGGTTTCAAGTGTCTCCTGCCGTGGAGCATAATTTTTATGACCGATCGTCCCGGAATCCCACTCAACAAGTGACCACGGTGGAACATTAAATCGAAACAACTGAATTACGTCCACCAGTAAAGGAGTGAGGCATTGCATTGGGTGAGCTACTGAACACCAACCAAAGAATAAAAAAAAGTGTAATGCAATAATAAATGGTTCAATAAATCAAACGGCTGATTATATGATTTAATGTGGGAATAACTTCCGGGGCTTTAAAATTCAATTTCACGCCACCCACTCATTAATTATGGGTCCCGAGGGGACCGCTTCTCCCTGCTGGCCCACCGGAATAATTTCAATGTGGTCAATGGCAGTCACATTTTCCAAATCGAAGCCAAAAGGGTGAGCAAGGGTGCAAATCGAAAACGGAAGGGCCGTGCGGAGATCATCAACCAGACACACAGAGAGAAACGCACATTGCCTCGCGATAATCAGTTAAATATGACTTTGTTTACCATATGGTTGAACTTTAATGACGAATCGATGGGCATTGCAAGTGCAGTATTTTGCATGGGAATGTGAGAATGAATGAGTTCATTTCAGTCAGTCAATCGGAGATAATGGGTTAATAGTGAACAGTGAGAATAGTTAGTTCTAATTCTAGTTTATTTTTGAAGTGACCGATCTCAAGTGGTATTCTAGCAATATAAACCTTATTATTCCAGATGAACTTAAACGGTTGTTGGTCCCAAGCTGTCTTAGCCTCAACCATGAATTCAAACTTTGCCCAAGGGTTGTTGAGAAAATTGTCCGTCCGAAAAATATCCCAAACCGGACCAATGGGTTTGCACTTTTCCCTATCACTCTCGAAATTGATCCGATTATTTACTACTCGCAGGAATGGGATCAATTTCCAACACTCACTCCACTCCGGGCGGAAGTGTGAACGAGCTACCACCATTACGTGCCATCGAAATTACGTTGATAGTTGTGTACTACATTCGAAATGACAAATTTAATGAGCTCAAAATCATAACTAATGATGTCAGTGTTGCTGGCTGTTGGTAAGTAAGATTGAGTGTCATCTCTCTGTCGGTTCCATTTACCGGGAGATTAAGTGCGCCCGATAGCAGCTCACTTATCGCGGCTGGCGACGATGACGATTGTGACAGATTGATGTCACAACAAGGATGCCGCGGTTCAGATTGTTTCTGTTCGGAACGATGAGACCAATTGAATCATCTCGATGATCACTTAAGGTGGTTTGGACGACTGGCGAGTGGGTGGATCTGGACGTGATTTATTCAACGATGTGAGTAGTAGAATTGGGGAGGGAGGGAGGTATGGAAGGGGGGGGGGGGTGTAGAATTACGCTTTAAAGTTTGATTGGAAACGTATAATGAATATCATCGTCTCCATTTAACTTAATTACCGTTTCAAATATAACGGTATGTATTCTTATCATAATGAATTGAGGTACTATAAGGAGTGTATCGAATATAAGCTATCCACATACATTTGCGTTGTACGCATGTATTTGTGATGGTTTTTTATGCTCTGAACACTGCATGCTGTGCGTTTGACTGTCAGCTTTCTTTTGTTTACTTGTTTGTGCGGTTCAAATTCTGCGTTTTCAAAATGTCGCGTATTGAAAAGGAAGTGAAAATTAAGGTTCTGGACACATGGCTAAGTGAGAAGGGTATTACTATGCGAAAATTGGCGAAGCGGTTTGGAATTCATCATGCGAGTGTTAAAACCATCATTACTAAGTTTGGGGAACACTATTCTTTGGATGAGCTACCACGAAGAGGCAGAAAATCCGGTTCTTCCAACCCGAAACTGGAGCAGAAAATGGTATCTCTAATCATGAAGAACAAATGAATGTCAATACGTGATTTGTCCAAAAAAGCAGGAACGAGTGTCGGAATGATCCAGCGTATCAAGAGGCGAAACCACCTGAAGATCTACAAGAAGCAGAAAATCTCGAAACAAAGTGCAGAACAGAAGAAGCGAGCAGCAAGAAGGGCCCGGAAATTGTATTCGCGTCTTTTGCAGCGTCCGGATGCATGCGTTTTGATGGACGATGAGACCTATGTAAAGGAGGACTCAAAAACCCTTCCATGTCCACAATACTTTACTGCCGTCGTTGTAGAGGATGCGAGCGATGAGGACAGGTCAATTCAAGTGGAGATATTCGGTCGAAAGGTACTGGTATGGCAAGCAATATGTTCCTGTGGTTTGAAGTCAACCATTTTTTACACTACCGGAAATATAAATGCGGAAATCTATCGATCTGAGTGTCTCCAGAAGAGATTGTTGCCTTTATATAAGAAGCATACTACACTTCCACTGTTTTCGCCGGATTTAGCGTCGGCTCACTATGCCAAAACCACACTCAATTGGCTTGCAGAAAAGGGTATAGATTTCGTTGAGAAAAATATCAATCCACCAAATTGCCCTCAGCTTCGACCCATCGAATGTTACTGGGCAATCGTGAAGAGCGTCTTCAAGAAGACTGGTAAGGCAGCTGGGAACATGCAGGAGTTCAAAAAAATTTGGGCTCAAGCGTACAAAAAATGCGATGCAACACTTGTCCGGAACTTGATGAAGACCATTCGATCCAAAGTTCGAAAATTCGTGAAGGAATACCTTAAATATCATCCGGTCTACATTATGTTCAAGTTTAACCTCGTACAACAAAGGATCAATTTTTTGTATGAATAAAATATCGGTTTTCAACATAATTTGAAAGAAAGTTTGTGGATAGCTTATTTTCGATACACTCCTTATTCGAAGACCAAACAAATCTTTAGGTGATTGATTTGTATCTTGTAACTGTCTAATTTCACAAAATACTAAAGGTTACCCACAATTGATACGTTGCGGATGCGTTGACGTAAAGTTGACAGAAAAGCTATGGAAAAACTGTCAAATTCACGCAAACGTATCCGCAACGTATCAATTGTGGGCCAGCCATAAGCCCATAGAGCAGGTAACGTTGAGGCACTGAACCGTTCTGCACGGGGGGCATTGCATGCAGTAATATCATCACTTTTATTGTTTGTTGCTAAAATAAATACTTAGTATCACCACTCGTGCCTCAATAACGGCTTACAGTCGTGGCATACTTTCGACGAGATTTTGGATGTGTTGAGAGTTTAAATTCATCCAAGCCTTCTCAAGAACTTCGAATAGTTTGTCACGGTTGGCCACGTCTCCTTTGTTAACGTTTTGATCCAGAGTAGACCACCAATTTTTCGATAGGATTCAAGTCCGAGCTTTGAGGTGGCCATTCCAATAGTTTGATAAGGCTTGCTTCATTAGAATTGGAACAAACTTTTGCTCATATTGTGGCGCTTCTGGTGGACGGATTTGAAAGTTCTTGGCGCCCACGTGTCGGGAATTTTGTCAGCTTCACGTATGTATTTTTGAAATTCCGCAAATCGACTGTACTTTGTAAACAATCAACATGGAAGCCGAAAAAAGTGCTGCTGCAAGAACGGCAAAAGGCGCTTCTCGATGCACTCAGATTTGTAGATCTCGCCATTTACTGTGCCCTTTGTCACGAAAGGCTCACTCCTCAGTCCGCAAGAGCAGATGGCCTGCCAAATGAGATATTTGGAGGCGAACTTCGACATTTTCTTCTTCTGAAATTTGTCGTCCACATAGAACTTGCTCTTGCCGGTGAAAAACTCCAACCCCGGAATTTGCTTAAAAAAGGCTATTATATACGTTTCGTCGTCCATCACACAGCAGCCATATTTTGTCCGCATCTTCTCGTAGAGCTTCCGTGCCCGAGTTTTAGCCGTCGATTGTTTCCGCTCATCGTGGTTTGGGAAGTTCTGTACCTTGTATGTATGTAGTCCAGCTCTCTTTTTTGCATTCTGGACGTAGCTCTGCGACATGCCGATCTTTTTAGCCAAATCACGGCTTGAGACGTTGGGATTTGCTTTAATTATCCGCTTCACCTTTCCCTCCGTCTTTTTGTTCTCCGGTCCCGGTTTTCTTCCAGCTCCTTTGCCGTGGTCCAACGTCAACCGCTCCTGGAACCGCTTCAACACTCTGGAGAATGGTTGAATGGTGAATGTTCAACATTTTTCCCAACTGCCGGTGCGACAGGTCAGGAAATTCCAGGTGTTTGGAAAGAATTTGTTCTCTCGATTCGCGTTGGTTCACCTCCATTTTCGTTGAATCGAAAAACACGACTTCGAGTTTGACAGCATGTAAACAATACACATCAGTGAGAAAGTGTGCAAAATTTGGTTGATTTTTACCCAATGGTAAAAAAGTTATGCCCTGTTGAATGTGTCGCAATAATTTCGTGTTCGCCCTTTAGGCTAGCTAAACAGCTGAAATTCCCCAGAAATACCGTATGGCGCGTTATCGAACGGTATGAGGAAACATTGACAACGATTCGGAAGCCTCAAGCCTATCGTCAGAGTGGAACTGTCGACCGGAAACTGCGTGGTAAGATTTTGAAGACGATTAAGAGGAATCCCAATCTGTCGGACCGTGATTTGGCCAGAAAATTCGGTGCTGCCCATAGTACCGTGAGGAGAACTCGACTCCGTGAAGGAATCAAGTCGTATCGAGCTAGCAAACAGCCAAATCGGACCATAAAACAGAATAGTGTGGCCAAAATCCGTGCTCGGAAGCTATACGACCAGGTGCTGACCAAGTTCGACGGGTGTTTTCTGATGGACGATGAAACCTATGTCAAGGCTGACTTCGGGCAAATCTCAGGTCAAAAATTTTACTGGGCAACGGCTCGGGGGGATGTTCCAGCAAAATTTAAATTTGTTTTTGCCGACAAATTTGCACGAAAGTTCATGATTTGGCAGGGCATTTGCAGCTGTGGCAAAAAAACGAAAGTTTTCGTTACAAATAAGACAATGACGTCGGAGCTATACCAAAAAGAGTGTCTCCAAAAACGAATTTTGCCGTTCATTCGATCCCACGACCATCCCATAATGTTTTGGCTAGATTTGGCAAGCTGTCATTACAGCAAAGTCGTTCAAGAATGGTATGCAGAGAAAGGGGTCCAGGTTGTTCCGAAAAACCTTAACCCACCCAACTGCCCCCAGTTCCGCCCTATTGAGAAATACTGGGCAATCATGAAGAGGAGACTCAAGGCAAAGGGAAAGGTTGTCAAAGACATCAATCAGATGAAGACCTGGTGGAATAAAATAGCTAAAACGATGGACGAAGAAGGTGTGCGCCGCCTATTGAGCCGTGTTACAGGAAAAATTCGAGAATTCCTTCGAAACCGTGACGAATAATTTTATCCGTATTTTTTCTTAAAAGTATGAAGAAAACGCTACATTTGTATAAAAAAAGATCTTGAATTCAATAATAAATAACTGAAATACAGGCAATTGTTTTTGTTCCAATTCTATCTGAAGCAAGCTTTACGTGAAGCATGAAAGTAGGCACTGAAGTTGTGGGCGGTTTTCTTTGGGTTCTTCATCTTGTTGAAAAGTAAACTGATTCTGCAAACCAGCTGACCGTGCCGACTCCTCCAGATTTCTTTTTAGAATGCTGGTGTAAGAGTCGGCAGTCATTATCTCATCAATTTTGACAAGATTTCCAACCCCAAACCACGCAAAGCACCACCGCACCATGATATTGCCACCCTGCTTCACTGTTTTTTGAACATTTGCAAGTTTCTATCCAGGTTTTGTCCAGACTCGTGCCCAATGTTCACGACCAAAGATCTCGAACTTGCTCTCATCACTCCAGAGAATTTGTTTCCAGAAATCTAATGGCTTGTTAATGTGCTTTTGAGCAGATGCTACAGGAGTCATAATTAGTCTTAAAAAATGCTAACAGCAAAACATACAAACCTGTTGACATTGCAAGTCAACGGTCACCGTTAGGCAAAGCTTTTCTTACAATCATTTCATGTACACACTTAGATTGTTTTACAGAGATCTGTAAAGTTTTACCGAATTCTCAACAGCTGAACGTTCGGTAATCCGATTTAACGGATTTTGGTGAAATTTTACAAATATCTGTAAAAAAAATAACGGAATTTGGTAAAATTTTAACGAAATTATCAAAATCGGATTACCCGCCATTCACCGTGGGTTTTTCTAAACAATTTTTTTTTATTGTTTACCGAAGAGTTTAAATGCTCAATATTTTGCATCAGAACAACTAAGCATGTATAAAAGACTCATTCACAAGCGATATTAGCAAAATAAATCGGCTTCCAACACTGCATTGACGTTTAAATTTGTTTACATTCTTCGCAATCTGGTGCGCATCGTCAGTTTTATGTGAAAAGCACAAACTGCGCTCGGTGAATTTAAGTGATTAACAAACATATTGTCGTGATTTTATTCTCTACATCTCCGTACAATTGAAGAATAAGATTTGTATTTTAGTTTCACACATGGATCGTAGCCGTAAATGTGGTAAAATAAAATTTTGAATCGAAAAAAAGAATGCACGGTGAATGGAGCCCCCGCAAATTCGCAGTCTCCATTCACCGTGCATGGAATTTGTGAGTTATATGAAAGATGTTTTCACGGTATTCAACAGGATGAATCAGAAGAAAACTAAAAAGCAATGCTATTCCGGCGACGACCTGGAAAAAGCACTCGATGCCGTCCGGCGTGGATCGTCTGTAAGATCCGCCGGTCGAGAATTTCGCGTCCCGGAGCAAGCTCTGCGTGATAAAATCGGAAAATGAACGTATAGTTGAATGGAGTGAGCTCTCTGCACGTTCAAGGTTCCCAATCACACTTAAACGGCTCCGGATCAGCGTGGGACAGTTCATCAGGCTCAGGAAACTGAAAATTCCATTCAAAAATGGAATCCCTGGCAAAAAGTGGATGAAGCTGTTCATCAAAAGATACCCTCAGGTGTCTCCCAGGAAATCCAACGTTTTCGAAAAACACAGAACCAGAGTGACGGAGAATCAGATAAAAAATTCCTTCCAAGACTTGCTAAAGACGCTCAAAGATGAGGGACATGACCACCTGTTGCAGTTTCCACATCAAATTTTTAATTTGGACGAATCTGCTTTCCAATTGGTTGTGAGAAACAATGAAAAATACTTAGCTCCAAAGGATATCAAACATGTTCAATCAGTTTTCGGCAACAGTGATAAGGAGAACTACACAGCGCTTTTCGCAGGAAGTGCCGCTGGAAAGCTGCTCCCACCTTTGATTTTATTCCCATACAAACGTCGCCTTCCAGGAGAAATTGCTCGGAGTGCTCCTCCTGATTATGGCGTCGGTATTACTGAAAGCGGCTGGATGACAGGAGATGCTTTTTATGAGTATCTGAAGAATATTTTTTTGCCTTGGCTGAAAAAGCAGGGAATTTCGTTCCCTGTTCTGCTCTTCGTTGATGGTCATAAGAGCCACGTAACGCTGATGAGCATTGATTTTTGCATCCGCAATCAAATTGTACTGATTGCTTTGTATCCGAATTCCACGCAAATCACTCAGCCGCTTGACGTGAGCTTTTTTGGGCCACTCAAAAAGTTTTGGGAAGAAACAATCCTTGATGAACGTAGTAGTCGTGGTGTCCAGACAATCCATAAAGTTGAGATCGCCTATGAAGCGAGCTTTGATGCATCACTGGTGAAACACGATCAGAATGGTTCAGGAAGATTAGATACATACATCGAGATAGTCTCTGCCATCTTGTGCTGGCCATGAATCTGCGGCTTCAAATGCGGGAATCGCTGGATCTGAACTGCTAGAACCTGAGGAGATCAAGTTGTTGGAAGCACTTGAAGGTCGGTTGACGGTTAGGCAGTTCGCTGAGTTTCAGAAGGCGGAGGAAGATTTGATTTGGAAGGGAAACGTTGCAGATACCAACCTGTTCTATATATGGTAAGCAATGAAGAAAGATTGTCCAGCTACTGCAGAACCTGATCCTCATCCTAAGGACCCTGCCACAATTTAATGTGGAGATGCTGTTAGCGCTGCTGCAAATGGTAAAAGATTGTTGTGATCAATTAAAAATTGATTTTCTCTAATATAATTCTACTGATCTTCTTAAACAGTTGCTGATTCCACAATCAAGAAAGAAGGTAGTACATCAGGCTTGCCGCTAATCGAACATGGAGATCCGTTAATAGATTCAGAAGATGATGCGTTTCATAAATCCTTCTCCGTTCCAACTTCTGAAATCCATGGTCCAGCAAAAGAAAAACGAAAAATCATTCATTCTCCATCGGTCGCCACAAGCAAAGCATTCGTTAAGTTTATGGAAGCAAAAGAACTAGAGAAGAAAGCAGTTCAGGAAGCGAAGGAGCTAAAGCGGAAGGAACGTGAGCAGAAACGCGCCGTCAAGCAAACTGAAGCAATGGTGAAGAGGCAGGAAAAGGATAAGAAAAGAAAAATTGCTGATTCTCTGACGAACGCTTCATAGGCAAAGAAGAAGCGGAACTAAGTTTCAAAACCGTTTTATAACTGAGAATTTACGTTCTTTTATATCGACATGAATTTGATTTGATTTGATAAGGAAATCGTTCAAAGATTGCACATTTGATGTTTGACCTGAATAAAACCATGAGTTACACACGTTGTTTGATGATTAAGATGCTATTTTGCCGAAATTGAATGAAAATACTAGATCCACGGTAAATGGTGCCCTACCACGGTGAAAGGAGACCCTAATGTACCTTATGAAATGATTCACAACAATTTCCAAAGTTCAGATAACAGTAGTTTATGGTTTTTACTTGAATCATTATAAAAAATGAATGTATTTAGCGATACACTCAGGACTGTGGTTGAATTTGGCGAAAAGAAAAACCCTTAAGTCTCGCCATATTGCCTTAAATCCACGGTGAATGGCGACCTGATGGTATTCTGGTAACAAAAACATTCCAAATGTGAGCAATATCCATTCATTATCCGACTAGTAGCACAAATTTATGTCCAGTTGATAATTACATTGCCGAAAAACTTCGCTTGCGAGATTTAATAGAATCGATTGATAGTACAAATTTCAAATAAAAATAAAATCAAAACACAGCAAAAATGACAAGAGAAATTTTTCAAGTCACTCTTCGCGCTCCGCACACTACGATCCTATATTTGGTAGAAGTATTTATTTAGTTTTTTTCTGCTTTGCTTCTGACTTTCATTGTTTACTTCCTATGATTATAATCATAATTTTATGATCCGTTTGAAATTACTGTCCAGTTTGCTCTTATAAACTTTGTTTTAATTCTTTTATTTTTGCATCTAGAACATGATCTCTCTGTGATTCTTTATTACCATTTGTCCATGGACATAATACCGATTTATCAAATCGCATAGAAATTACATTAATGCTGTGCATTTTCAAAACTATTTTCATGAATTCACCATTATCATTCGTTTTGTTACGCCCAATAAACTATCCCAATCAATTCATATTATCTACATCATAATCTTCTTTTCCTAGTCATAAATTAAGATCTCCTAATGATATCATTTCGTCTTTTCTTGGATGACTATTCACATATCATCCTAAATTTGCGAAGAACGAATTTGCGTTAATATTCTGTGCGTGAACAGTGACAATAATCATTACATGGAAAGGTAACACTTGCAAACAAAATCGAAGCAATTTAATATATTTTTAAGCATGTGAATTGATCAACTCTATTTAGTCTTTTTTTACATGGTTTCATAGTAATAGTGGAACGTATCCCCCGTGTTAAAAAAAGACCTTTGTGTATTTGGTCTCCCCCAATCGAATAAGTTTCAATTGAATCAGTTCAAAAACAATTTCTACTATTTGCTCTACGAAAGTAAGGTCGGACTATCTTTCCGCTGCCATCCTATGAATCACGATGTTTATGGATCAATTTAGAGAGATTACAAAAGAGAAGAGCCTCTGCTATGGTAGCTTTTATAAATGATGTCCTTGCCCAAAGTGTCAATGGCCCTGGGATATTTGAAAATATAAATTTTTATGTTCCTATCCGCCCGCTTAGAATCACAAGTCTCTATTATATTAGCAATCATCGAACAAACTATCCAAAAAATAGGCCTTTGTAAAAAATGTTGTCTTGCTACAATGCAAATTGTGAAAGTATTGATATTACAATGAATAAAAACACTATTAGGCAAAAATTCTTTTTAATGTTAGTTTAGCATCGATCAATAAGTTATGAAGTCAAGTTTTTTATGTACATGAAATGGTCATGACACATAAATAATGTAAACCAGGTGCTATTTAGACTAATCTTGTGTATCTTATAACCTCTATGATAACTAGGATTAAGAACAAAATGTAACATATAGTCTACTCCTGATTGACGACAATAAACACAAATACAAAACTCTCTGGCATCTTTTCATGACAAAAAAATTTGCTGAAAACATGAAGCTATTGGAAAGCATAATTTAGAAGTTATGAATTTTGTTCCAATAGATTCGACTGCTTCAATGTGGTTTACAATTCATTCACAAATGTCTCTCATAAATATACAAAATAATTCAAATGAATTGTCAGTAAGTAATTCTCATCAAATTAAAATTATTTTTTTTTTTTTGGACTTTACCCTGAAATGTGATATAATTACGATATAACTCCAAAATCGCAGTCAGTTTTCATTTCTACAAGTTAGTAATTTTTGTTTGAAACCAAAATGAATCAATGATACCATAATACTGGTGCAGCTAAATTTTTTTTTCTCGGTGCAGGACTGGTGGGAATAATGTTTGTTTCAACATCATGTTTCATCATTTGGGATTTTGTCCTTCTAAATGAAATAAGTAGTAATACCCTCAGTCAATTAAATGTTATTTGATTAGTTTATCAACCCGAAAAATTTTAATGTTATGAATACAGCGAAGAAAGCACATTCGACTCACCTTGTACTGCCCCAGCCCAACAGAGCCAAAAAAGAGCCCACTTGGGGGTCATGAACGACTGGATCCACCGCGGTCGCAATCCAAACCATCCGCAATGAAAGCTCTCCGAGTTCTGCTGTTGTTCCTCTACCCCAACGGCTCCTTTCTTTTCGCCAATTCCATCCTCTACGGCAGCCCCCAACGCACTTAACTCTTTATTCGTAGTACAACTACTCCCATCCACACTGTTACTACCGGTCTTGGAGGACGTGGACTCTGTCAAGGCCACCGTCACCGTAGTCGTAGTCGGCGTCGTTTCTAGCGAGGAACTTCCCCGCTCATGGTTTTCACCTCCGATGAAACCATCCAAACTCGTCGACGACATTATGCTCGCCTTTGTGACAACGTAAATTAAACTTAAAACACTTAGCGGCTGATTAGTATTCTGTTCAACCTATTGGATACCCCCCAAAAACGTGATCCAGTCAAAACCAATCGTCACGGTAGGCATGCACGTTTTAAAATATTCCGACTCGGCCCAAAAACGTTATCAACCAACAGTCGTCTTTCAGCACATCACTCCGACTACCAATAGCGCACTGACTCTGCACTGACCCGCACTCGCACACATTATGAGTATCCTTCCAGAAGCAATGAGGTTGTTCGTTAATCCTCCGATAATGACCAAGCAGTGCAAGACTTCAGCTTATAAATCACCTCGCCTGTCACGGCGGTGTCTCATTTAAATTATCACTTTTTGCAATACGCGCACCAGCCCTCACCTGCCACAACCCAAGTGCAGTCCGAGTAGTTCAATGCTGTAAAGTTTGCGTAAAATTATGCAAAGTCCTCCGTAATCATGATACAATGAAAACACCTCAGCATAGATTTTGTGCACTATGAATAATAATCGAAATCGTCCGGCCCCCTTTTCGTTGTGGCTGATACCGAACGCTGTCTATAGGCTACGAATATTCCTGGGATGATCTGGGCTGTTTGTTATTCTTCAATCCGGCATAACACAACTTCCGTTCAATTAAAAGAAACTTTTCTGTGAATGAAATTTCTTCCAACGTCGGCCATCCGACCATCCGACGGCAGGGCAGTGCATGAAGCCTAAATACTCGTCTGAATTGGTCTTTTCGAATCCACTCAGACGACGACCGTTGCTAATCACAGCGCGATGATGATGATGATGAGGATGATGATGCAGATCACAAAGCACGCGGAGATCGTCGCACAAAAGACTTCACTGATTAGAGCAAGAACATCCCACACTCATCTCGGGTTTCTTTTGCACTGAACAGATGGCGCGCCTTGCTTCTATCTGTCCCAAAAGATCAACGCGATAAATGCGACACTTGCACACTTGACTTCCAACCACGCGCCGTTTGTCACTCGCTGATGAAAGCAATTATTAACCACCTGTGTATAGAACCCAGCCGAACGCAAGAGCAAGACTACGCGCACGAGATGTTACCGCGAGCAATTCCAAACGGAAACTAATCGGAAATATTACGCGCCGGGATGGTTGTACCCCATCATAGCCTGCCAGAGTGCCAGAGTGGAGTGGAGTTTGCCGGTGAGCCCTCGTACGCGGTGCTCCCTGTTGCAGCTGAGAAGAGTGGTTCTACACGTGGTGTGAGATTCAGTTTCATTCAAGAAACTTTATCAAGAGAAGCGTAGGCGGAGCTGTGGATGGCTCACAGGGGGGGAAGACGCTATCTTCGATTATCAATATAGAGATTCACGCAAGGCTGGAACTATCGAATGTCATCATTTAAGAAGGAAAAAATTGTTTTTGTAAACATTGCGAAAAGGGAAGGTATATGTAATGTCACAAATTGAAATGCAACCGAGCGGTCTGAAAGAAGAAGGCTCGAATAACAATATCACAATTTTAAGATTCATCTAGCATATCCATCATAAATTAAATTATTTAAAAAAATAAATACAACGTTCAATATATCATAATCGAATAAAGTAAATTCTAGTCAATTGAGAATATAAAGGGTGTATTCGATAAAAATGGCACACACATATAAACTCATCAAAATTAAACTGATTATCGGATTTTCTTGAAATTTTCAGGGAATGAAGAACTACTAATGAGTTTTGATTTACAACATTTGTTTTATTCAATTTCGTCTCCCACCCCGAATGCCCGCACCTTCCTTTTCACTCCACCCATCAAATTTTGTACAACCGATTTTCCCAGTATTTTTGTTGTTTTTACCCAAATTTTCTTCAATTCTAGCTTTGTTTTTATAGTTTTGGGATGTTTGCGAAGTTCCGTTTTCATAATTGCCTAGAATTTTTCAATTGGACGAAGTTCCGGTGAATTTGGTGGGTTCATATCCTTTGGCACAAAATTGACTCCGTTGGCTCGGTACCACTCCAATACGTTTCGAGCGTAGTGGCAGGATGCTAGATCAGGCCAAAACAGAGTTGATCCTTTGTGCTTCTTAATGAATGGCAAGAGACGCTTACACGAGACACAGTTGTATTTGCAATTCCAAGCCTTTTAGCAATCCACCGGTGGGACGCCCCTGGATTTTGATTGTGAGTGCACAAATTTTTCTCACGGACAATTTCTTGTTTCGACGACATGACTGGAACTACTGAATGTATAACTATGAAACTTGGCAGATGTAAATAATACACTATGGATAAGATCTACTCAAATTTCTAGGTTTTTTACTCATACCATTCAAAAGTTACAGAAGATTTTCTGTGTGCCATTTTTATCGAATACACCCTTTAACCACAGAGAACAGACATCCAGGCTCGAACATTGCTTTCTCAATTTACTGTGTAAACTCTTAAAAGCCAACCGTTGGAACATCAGCGCCACCTACCCTAAGTTTCTCCAAACTATAATTGCCAACGCCCATCTTATCTCGAGGCGTGCAGGTGGCGGCATCAACATACTATTCACCAAAATTTTAATTTTAAAATGTCAGTTACAGAAATTTACACATGGAGGGCACTCTAGTTTGGATGTCTGTTCTCTGTGATATAACTTAAAAAGTTAATATCGTTCACTCCAATTCTTTAAACTGTGCGGTATGTAAATTTTCATACTTCTCAAATTTCTGTTCAAAAGGAACCCATCTGTTATTTTGCAAAAAAAATATACACACCAATCTCTCGGCACTTTTAGCACTCCCAAACAAACAAACATTACTATCTGAAGTACCAATACTATAGTGTTTCCTCAATAGGATGGTTGCGATAGTTTGAGTGTGAGTGTCAGTGCCAAGTTTGTCAAGGAATTTGCATTTGAATCTTTATTTAGAACAAAAGAATTTGAGTAACACGGTGAACATGGGAGAACATTTCAAAAAATTTAAACTGTTCATAACTAATCTATTTGTATATTCGGGAACTGAACCACGGATGGGTAATTTGTTCTTATATTAAGAAAGTTTTGTTTCAAGGATATTTTTACCAATACATAATCCAGATTTTCATTCGAACTCTTCAATTATTTGAACAGGCTCAATCGAATCAACTTAACAGGGACAAGTTTTCATATTTATATGCATCAACTATCCTCAAACTAAAGTTAGGGGAGTAGAACCGATTACTCGCGGCCGTCTCGAGGTTAAGAGCTTTTGCTGAAGCGTTTTTGGCGGCAGCCATTGCCTCAACATTTAGAATTGATATAATTCAGAAACTGTACTAGATATTGAAAATTTAATCACATCAGTTTGCTTACGTGCTGTTAGCGATTTGATAGAG
Organism: Aedes japonicus; assembly: GCA_034211315.2. Classification (NCBI taxonomy): domain Eukaryota; kingdom Metazoa; phylum Arthropoda; class Insecta; order Diptera; family Culicidae; genus Aedes; species Aedes japonicus. The sequence continues at coordinate 28,098 of JASCZW010007788.1, forward strand.
TTCGATTCGATGTTCATTCACTAACAATCGAGATTTATCCATTTGAAATAGCAAGGTAAGTTTGCGAGAGAGATAAAAGATAGGAAAAAATACATGGAGCAGCGATTCGCCTTAATATAATATCCTATAGGAACAACAATTTAACGGATGGGAAAATGGGCGGGAAAAACTCTTTATGTGGCACGCATATTTTAACGCAGTGATTTTACGCCATCCGATTGACCAGAATTTTATGAAATGTTCTTCTTAAATGATCAACAATGGAAAGAAGTTTAGCATTGCATAAATTAATTATTCATTCACTTTTGTCCTTTTTTTGTTTTGTTTTTTTTAAATCGATCGTTTGTTTAGTTTTAAGTTATTCATTCATTCAATAATTAATATACTTATTTGTGTCTGCTTTGCGTATTGGCTGTGAACGGTTGTGACGATTCTTTGTTGCGCACTATCCCATTATCAGGCATAGCGCATAATCTATTGTTCAGCGGCGCGACTGTTCGAGTGAGCGAAATAAATAGAACAATAAAGTTGCGGTCAGGTGATATATGATGGTTGCTGTGGGTGTAGATCGTGATTGATTTTGTGGTTGGTTTTGACCCGTACTATTGGTTCACCATAATCGCCGAATCACCATATTAATGATTTTCTTGTTTTCTCAATGAAAATAGTGAGATATAATTGTGATTGTACTGTGATCGAGTGGTTTGGGTCATTATTAATTAGCTGGTTAATTACGACCTATATTATTAATTCACCATATGCGTCGTATCACCTTGATGTCGGTTTTATCGGGCATAGCGCGTTATCTATTGTTTCGGCTATTTATTGTTCGGTGACGTGAGTGCGTGTTCGATACTTTGTTGCGAATTGCGTTTACTATCGAGCATAGCTCGGATCTATTTTTTTCGAAGAAGTTGTGTGCGCTCTCGATTTGAACAAGTCACTTGATACAAAAGGAGTGTTCGTTCTGTTGTTTGCGGAAAAGTTTTGATGTAATCATATAGAACGGTGAGAAACTGGACGGATGCCTACGGAGTTGGGTACAGAAGACTTGTTAGGTAGTACGTGCTCTCAAGGACAAGGTAATTTTTACCCATTATATCTATATTAATAAAACTTATTTATAATAGGTTTGCGTCGAACATCAGTTTTATTTGTTGAATCGGTTATGTCGATACTTCGTTCCGCAATATTTTGTTATCGGGCAAAGCGTTTTGTCTATTGTTTCGTTTGCCTATTGTTCGTTGCGTGAGTGATCGAGTGAGCATGAAAAGTCGTGGTTCGCCGGGTAAGATACATAGATCGGTGGGGAGTACATAATTAATTGTGATCCAAATTATTCATTCGCCATGCTCGTCGGGCCACCCTAAAGGGTGATACGGTCAAAATTTGGTCAAGGGAAAACGCGTGTAAATCGGTGAAATCGTTTATATAAAAAATCAAATTAAATTTCTTTTTCAAGTTCAATTAGTATAAAATTCAGGAAAAATATTCAGTTAGGCTTCCGCTTTCCAAATCCGAATTGCCGGGCCTTACGCTTGACCCCTGCCATCAGATTTTGTACAGCCATCTTGTCCACCTTCTTCGCCGCAGAAAGCCAGTTTGCCTTGAACTGCTGCTCGCCCTTAGCAGTTTTTTCGGTCTTCTTTAGGTTCCGCTTGACAATAGCCCAGTATTTCTCAATTGGGCGGAGCTCTGGCGTGTTGGGAGGGTTCTTGTCCTTGGGAACCACCTGCACGTTGTTGGCGGCGTACCACTCCATGGCCTTTTTACCGTAATGGCAAGATGCCAAATCCGGCCAAAACAGTACGGAACAACCGTGTTTCTTCAGGAAAGGCAGCAGACGTTTATTCAAACACTCTTTCACGTTAATTTCTTGGTTGACAGTCCCGGAAGCTATGAAAATGCTGCTTTTCAAGCCACAGGTACAGATGGCTTACCAAACCAGATATATCTTTGCGAACTTTGACAGTTTCGTGTGCTTGAAAATATCTGCTACCTTTCCCCTTCCTTTTGCCGTATAAAACTCCTGTCCCGGAAGCTGCTTGTAGTCGGCTTTGCGTTGGTTTCGTCGTCCATTACCACGCAGTCAAACTTCGTCAGCATCGTCGTGTACAGCCTCCGGGATCGCGCTTTGGCCGTCGTATTTTGTTTATCATCGCGATTTGGAGTCACTACCTTCTTGTAAGTCGATAGTCCGGCTCGTTTTTTGGCTCGATGTACGGTTGTAGACGATACACCCAGCTTATTTGCGGCATCTCGGAGAGATAGGTTAGGGTTTCGCTTGAAACTACCGGCAACTCTCTTTGTCGTCTCAGCGGCTTCCGGTTTTCGATTTCCCCCCGATCCAGACTTCCTGGCTGTCGACAAACGTTCCCCAAACACTTTAATTACATTTGTAACGGTTGATTTGGCAACTTTTAGCGATTTTGCCAACTTTGCGTGCGAGTAGCTCGGATTTTCGCGATGCGCGAGCAAAATTTTGATACGCTGCTCTTCTTGCTTGGACGGCATTTTGACAACTGAAGAGTGAATTCCAAAATCAAAATAGGAGCAACATTCTACACACACACACCTTCAAAATGAGGGGTGTTAAGGTTTTTTAAATGCAAAATTGAAAGAAATACGTCAAGTTGATATTGACCAAATTTTGACCGTATCGCCCTTTATCATAGAATAAATAAATCATTGTCCCATTTTTTAAGTGACTACAGCGGCATTCGTACTGTTGGTGTAGATCGGCCCAAGTTGCCTAATGAAATACCACAATCACACTCTGTGAGTGGCCCCAATAGAATCCTTACTGTTGGTTTAAACCGGTCAAAATCGGCGTTTCAGCATTATTAAAAATCACTTTTTATTCCCAATAAAAAAAACCACAATCACATTTTGTAAGTGGCCGCAATAGCATCCTTACTGTTGGTTTGAATCGGTTCAAATCGGAAATCGGTACTAATTTTCAAATTTTTAACTTAACAGCTTATCGTTAACCAAAACGAACCCCGCTGCTACCCAATCTTGCTATCCAAAATCCCAGTGATTTCTCGTGGAAGTACAGTGGACTCCGCGGCTTCCATTAAAGTGAGTATCACGGCAACATATTCCTACCCATTCCCTACATGACCTGCATTCGGGCGAGGCTAGCGCCGGTATTGCCTTAGTTTGGGATCACCAGTTTTTACACATTGAAGATGTATGTTAGTCCCAAGCATCATCTGTTGGTTCTCTGTGTAATAACGGCTTATCTGGCAATAACGGAGTGGCAACTTCATGTTAATATGGATTTATATAAATTTATGTTAATATGGATTTATATAAATAAAAAATAATATTTATTTATTTATTTATTTATTGACCTATATATCTGGCTTTTAAATAACTTATTTTTTACGTATTTATTTATTAATTAATTTTTATTTTTTCATCTATGTATTGATTAACTTATTTTTAATTTTTTTTTTTTTGCAAACCAAAATCCCCGTGATTTTTTACTTCTCACAAATTTCACAAAAAATACCAAAAAGGGGGAATGCATTAACTCATACTGGTGGGGACCAGTATTTGCACCACTCACCGTCGTTCCTCTCCGAGATCTATAAGTAATAGTATGACACGATCGGTTGTATAACCTTTTACCACTCCATGGGGTATCTTTCTCCTTGCTTACCCTGCATTGGGTAGCTTAGTAAAGGGTTATGTGCCTGATCGGATACTACCGTTCAATGCCCTCCGCTCGTTTTCAAACTTGTATCTTTCAATTTCAAAGCCTCCCGGGTACTATACGGAACTATCAATGCACTTTCTCTTCATTTCTATAGCAATAAATTACTGTTCACTCCTAGAGCCTCGCAGGGAGATGAGAAATTATCTGCTTCTGACAAATTTCATCACCAAAAAGGTGTTCAAATAACAATGGCGGGATATAAAATTCCCGATGCTGGAAAATCGATCATGTTTTTTTAATGTTATCATTAACTATCAAATTTGTTTTCTCATTCACCATTATAATTTTGTTATTATTATTCATTCATTAATTGATAAATTAACATTTTTATTCATTGAAGTTTGTTTTCATTGTCATGATTAATCATTTATGTTCTTTTTCTAGTTTTCATTAACTAAAATATTTCCTATCATTTTTATAATGTTCTATGAACATCATTTCTATTTTTTTTACTATATCATATATTCATGTATTGATTCCAGTTTTAATGATTTATTTATTTATTTTTAATAAAATATGATCATAAACTTTAATTGCAAAATATTTTTTTTTTCATTTCTTTAATAAGTTATGAAGTAAATGATTCAATCAAAATATTTTTTTACTCATCTTATTAATTTATTTGTCTTCTGTTACAGTATGCAGAAATTAATTATTGTTTTTATTTGTTTATTTAAACATTTACATTCTTATTTATTTTTCATTTATTAAGTTTTTTATTTTATCATAAATATGTATAATTATTTATTTTTATTTTTATATGCATTTTTTCATTAATAACTAGTATTTTTTATTAACATAGTCAATTATTCAATTATTTGTTTTTTGGAATACGAATTGTAATTTATCAATATACTTGGAAATAAAACAATCGCTCAAATAGAGCAAACAGCATTTTACGAGTACTCATGGCCGTCTCGACTGAGCTCGGTTTCTGGTAGGGAGCAAGCGATTCGATGTTTGGCTTAGGTCGTTTGAAAGCTAATCGATAAGATTTGATGTATTCTCTGTTAAATGGCCTAGGCCAAATGTCAAATAGCTTGCTCCATAACAGAAACCGAGCTCAACCGAGACCACCATTAATACTCGTAAAATGCTAGATTGTTTTATTTCCATGAATATTGATAAATTGATTTACTCTTAAATTTATATTTGCTTGCCTATGAATGTTTTTGTTAATTTATTCGCTCACCATAAGACTTTTTAGTTTATGTATTTCTTGATTAATTTTTTTTATTAAATTCATCATATATTAATTTATTTGTTTGAATTGATTTATCTATTCATTCAAAAAAAAATCATTATGAATTAATTATTCACGTGTTGATAAATGGCTAAAATATTAACCTGCACTTAGTAATTCAGAAAAAGCACCAATTAATCAAAAAAGTGCCACTAAGTTATTAAGGCCTGTGCCAACAAATAATGTGTGATCAGCAATAGAAATTTAGAAATGAGCAATAAAAGATGAGAAAAGATCTTCGGATAATCTAATTGTGAGCGGTAAATCTGTCAAATAAAGCAACAGCCATTAGTATATGTGCAATTAAATATGGCTTAATTTCCGCCAAATGATGTAATTTGAGCACTAAACTACTCGCATATGTCTTGGAATTTTATTGGATTTTCCCATAAAAATAGTAAAATGAGCAATAAATAACTGAATAACCACAATTAAAAAAACTCAAATGTCCATTGTAGTAGATACAGTTACTCATCTTTAAATTCAAAAATAATTTGGAATCGTGAAAACTTTCCCATGAAATAATCAAAAACACAATTGAAACACATTTAGTGTTTCCAGAGAGCAGAAAATAAAGGCATGCATAAAATTGGGAATGAGCCATAAAAAGTTGCGATGTGCTTTAGGACAAATTAAAAATTTCCATATGGAAGTGGTAAAATAAGCAATGAATATTCAATAATGTGCAATAGACAATGATATTTTTGCAAATGGACTTATGACTAAAGCCGCTACAACGAAAAACGTAGTCTTTGCGTAAACTTGATCCGGGGTATACAGGGTCATTAGAAATAGATTCAATGCTGATTCTTGAAATTGAATGATGAATTGGTATCAGATGTTTTTCGAATATTCTCACATGTATGATAAACTGAAGCTATCTGACTTTGAAAAAGCAAACGATCTTGTTATTTTGGTTGAACCTCTCAACGGAATCACGTATACTCATTTTGGTAACCATTGGTAATCCCTTGAATATCCTTTGAAATAAAATGTTTTTAAGAATAACCCCTTCATAACTTCCCAAGAATTTAATCCGTTAAAACTGGAAGTCCTTATCATGGAGACAACGTCCAGAAATACCAGCATCTGTCTGTTCCTGAGCATCCTTAAGTTTACAAACGCGTAATTGTCATTAAAAAAACTTGTTTAAACCGCCGGCACCCTGCAAGCACCAGGCGTCAAGTCATCCGAACGGCACTTCGATCATCCGAAAGGGCTAATTGTTGTTTCCCAGAGATTGCATCGGGAACCGCCCAATATAAGAGTAAGTTGCGATGTTTTACATGTTTCAGGCTTCTGACTGTGTGTAATCGCGGTTTGGTGGATGAGTGGATCAAGTACAAGGACGTTTGAACGACGAATTATGTTCGAAAATAATAAGATTTTACTGGCGTTGTTACCAATCTGCTTTGAAAAATACAAGCCATTCAAATGAGTAGTCTTTTTCTAAGTGGTGCTTTATATTATAAAATTGTTCATATTTTTTATTTCGGTTTGTTGTTTTGATTTATGCACCTGGACATTTGATTTTTGTACTTTCTTTTGGCCTGGATACATTTTTCAACCGTATTTTTAGGTAGTGACCACATTAAATGATCTTCCACACACACCATATTTTTTTCCATACAAGCGACAGTCTTATGCTTATTGGAAAACTCAACATATCATTTGATAGAAATATCAATTGTATAAGCTCAATAACTCTTATTTGGAATGTATAGGAAAGGCTTGTAAGATGGAACACGATCAGGTTATTGTTCGTAACATGTATAATTTTTATTTTTGTGCGGATCCAAAGACATTTTTCGAAAGAAGAACTAATAGGCTCCAACTTTGCTCAAGAACTTATTATTTATAGTCATCAAAAAACAAATTATGGCCTATTTTCGAAATCCACCGAAAATTACAATTTCAAAAAATGGCTTGTAAGATGGAACACGATTCGTTTTTTGCTCGTTACATGTATAGTTTTTATTTTTTCGAAAAATTTTCGAAAATGGAACTAAGAGGCTCCAAGTTTGCCTACGGAACTGATTATTTGTAATTACACATGTAATTATCTATCGAAAATTGCAATTTAAAAAAATATATTGTTATATTTCAATTTATTGTTGATTCCATGGCATTTCCAAACAAAGAAAATATCATTCATATGTTTTAAAACGAAAAAAAATGTGTTCCATCTTACAAGCTCAACAGTGTTCCATTTTACAAACATGACGCCATAAACACAAAACATCAAAAATTGTTTAACTTTACGATTTGTTTGGAAATGCCTTTGGATCATAAAAATACACCAAAAATACTAGCCAATACAAATGTTAACCTTTTGATATCGATGGGAAATTTCCACTCACTAAGCACAAGAATTGCTATTTTAATTATGTCAACACTTTCGAACATTGAAACCCGAAAGAGCCAAATCGAATGAGTGTATTCACTCCAAAAGCAAATAAAAATTGAAGAATAGTAAAAAAATGAGGCTAACGCTTGTCAGCGCGTTAGTGTTGTTATAGCGAATGTCAAAAGTGGCGCTGTTCCATCTTACAAGTCGTTCCATCTTAAAAGCCTTTCCTCTACACGTTCATAAGTCCATTTGCAAAAATTTCATTGTCTATTGCACATTTTACCACTTCCATTATTTGACCACTTCCATATGGAAATTTTTAATTTGCCCTGAAACACATCATAAATTTTTATGGCTCATTTCCAATTTTATGCATGAATCTGTTTTCTGCTCTCTGGAACCTATTCAGTTTTTAAATGATATTTTTGATTATTTCATGGGAAAGTTTTCACGATATCAAATTATTTTTGAATTTAAAGATGGGTTGCTGTATCTACTACTCAGGACATTTGAGTTTTTTTATTGTGGTTATTCAGTTATTTATTGCTCATTTTACTATTTTTATGGGAAAATCCTGTACAATTCAAAGACATATGCGAGTAGTTTAGTGCTCAAATTACATCATTAGGCGGAAATTAAGCCATATTTAATTGCACATATACTAATAGCTGTTGCTTTATTTGACAGATTTACCGCTCACAATTAGATTAACCGAAGATCTTTTCTCATCTTTTATTGCTCATTTCTAAATTTCTATTGCTGATCACACATTATTTGTTGGCACAGGCCTTAATAACTTAGTGGCACTTTTTTCATTTTTTATTGCTCAAATCTTTTTTTTAATTGATGATTAATTATGCTGCCGTTGATAAATTATTATAGTTGTTCATGTTTGTTTGTATTAATTTTCTGGTTGTTTTTATTTATTTGTTTATAAATTAATTTATTAATTTTTGGTTGAATTCTAGAGAAAATCGTCAAAAGGTCGAAAGTAACATTTGTAAACAATGACTTAAAACTTATATTTCCTGGAAATGCCAGGTTGCTAACATCTACATCCAACGTACCAACTGGAGGATAATGAATCTCCTTGGATCTACGGCTGGTGCTATGCTTGGTTGGTGGGAGCAGCGAATCCAGAAAAATGCAAGCTGAGAAGTCATTGTTTACAAATGTTACTTTCGACCTTTTGACTCATTTTGGTCTCAGAATTATTCATTTGCTAGCAGCGGGATGGTCCATTAATTATGTCACGCAGTAAGGAGAAAAAGGAGGGGACCTGACAAATCCATACAAAAAAAAATTTAAAGGTCCATACAAAAACGTGAAAATGGGGGTGGGAGGGGGTTATAAAAAGTCACTTTTTGCGTGATATAATTAATGGACGTTCCCTATAAAAGAGATCAATATATCATTCATTATTATATTATTCATTAATGTATTAGCTTATTTGTATGACTTTTTATTAACTTTTTGTTATTTTCTATGACTTGAAGAAATGTCAGACACAATTCACTCATGAAATAATTAAAAGATGTTTATGTTTTTATTTTATTTTAGAATATAATGATCATCTCATGATTTAATAATTTCTTCCTTTTTTTATTCAATAGGCTAATGATCATTTTATTCATTGGTTAATTTACTGAAACATATAATTACTGATTTATTTAGTCATTTTCTACTATTTTTTACTTACATGAGCAATGTTTAGTTCTTTTATGTTTATATTTATTGATTTAATAAATTATTTATTTATTTATTCGTTTATTTATGTATTTTATTTGTTTTAGAAATACCACCTCTAATGTTATATGTATTTGGTTTGACAGTTATTTAATCATTCACTTCTTTTTCATCGATTTTTTTATTTGTAAGGTTTTCAAATATATTTTGATTTGCTGATGCCTGACTTTATTTGTATTTATTTATTTATTTATATCTATTCACATAATCAATACAATAATTTTTATTTTATATACTAAAAAGTTTATGCTGTTAGCATTTTTTAATTCATTTATAAAGTAACTGATTCTTATATTTATTTAATTTTATAAATTTAAATATTAATTATTTTATGTGTTAAATTGCTCCATTGTTGATTTATTTTTTCAAATAATAATTGTTTTGTACCTTAATTGATCCATTATTTTTTCTTTAAGAAAAATATTTGTTTTCTTCTATGTATATTCACTTGTTAAAAAATCAATTTATATGCTTTTTTTTCTTATATAGATTGTGATGAATCAATTTTTGATTTCATTGACATATTTATCTTCTTACTCATTAAAAAATATTTCTCTGTGTGTCTGTTTATTCATTATATAATATATTTTCTTTTTATATATTAATTTATAAATCAAATAATTCTCTTTTATTATGATTCATTTATTTATTTATCAATATATGGGTATATTTATTGTTTATGTGTGAATGTATTCATTTATTTGTTTATTTATTTGATTAAATGTTAAGGTTAATCTTATTTGTATTTCATATAATAACGTTCATTTATTATGTTTGTGATTAGTTACTGATACATATAACTAATCATGTTTTTTTGCTGTTGCATGAAGCACGTAATCAATTATAATGTTTGAAATCGGTAATATCCTTCTTATCAACATGCAACCCTAGGAGTGGACAGTAATTTTTGCTAGAACCAATGATGTGAAGAGAAAGTATAGGTCGAGGCAGGATCGGATCCGCCACCTTTGTTATTGATGTTTTTATATATTTCGATATACGTTTTTAAATATTTACTAATTATATATTTTTGATTTTTTTTTTTTTGTAAGGCGCATTTGCAGATTTTTTATGACAAAAAGCGTCTTTAATTTGGAGATTGTTGTATGCAATTTAGTATAGTAGCTGTCCAGAAATACTAGATTGTTTGGAAGTTTTTTTAAATAATGTTTTTAAAAAAAGTGAAAGTAAATACTAGATTGTTCCTAAAATCTGTGTTTTTGGGACATGTTTCGAACATTTTTTTAGAACCATATGACTGATCCATTAGAACTTAAAAAAGATTTTACGGTTTCTAACACCGTTTATTTTTATGTTTCTGTTTTCAATTCCGTTAAATAATAGTCGAAAAATATAAACTGTCTGCTGCAATCTTTGTTTTATTCTTAAAAACGTTCAAACATTTAAATCATGCAAAGAGCGTAATAAGATCGATTCCACTCCCACTTTCATGGATAAATTACATCTCAATTTTTTAAAGGTTGTTTTGTACAGATCAAAATCAATGGTACTGGCTTGCATGTTAAGCAAATATTATAATTAAAAACGTAGAGACGATTTATTTATTAACAATACAAAACATACATAGCAAAGCGAACCTCTCGTTGTGAGTTTCTACCTTATGAAAATTTTCTCTTAAATGAACATCCTGCACATGTTTTAGAAGAGGTTATGTACATTAAGATTTAAAGTAAAAACAAACTAGGGAAACTTTAAACAAACAGTTCTTGTTCATTTATTATAAATAAAAAATAAAAAACTGATTAACGATTGTCGAACTATCACTAGTAAACGCTAGCTGATTGCTAGATTGCTTCAAATGCCACTAAAGAAGCTTATCTGATAGATAGACCCTGTGTGATTTGCCTGTGGCATTTTCAGTATCGTGTTTTGAATACATCGAGTGTCGTGACTTATAACTCTGTCAAGATAATAGTTGGGATTAAATGGAAAATACTTATTTTTCTTCTCATTTCTAGTGACAGGTATTCCACTAAACAGCTCAAACTCTCTAGGATTCATACTTTTCCATTCATAGGGAAGCACGTGATTTTGCTTTTTTTAATTAGTAAAAATGTTTTCTAATTTATATTTTGTTTTTCTATCTTAAATTTGTTTTTATCATTAAAAATGTTATCTAATTAAAATTGAGCATTATTAAATAGTCATAGCTGAATTATACAAATTGGTTTATTTCTTTTGTTATAAGAAGATAGAAAGTTATATATTTCGTAATTCCGCAATCACTGTTTTCCAAAATATCAAATCAACTTTACCTCACTAACTCCGCCGGTGCTCTCAAACGATGCAAACAAGCACTTCTTACTTTCGGTAAACCCCGTGAACCCGGAATAACCCAATGAGCGCAATCCTCACGAAGCGTACCAACGACACATTGTATTCATTATCACCATCACTTGATACGCATGCGTTTTTCATGAACCACGAAGATGCACTCTCCCCTCCTCGAGCGCACTCACAAAAGAGTAGGGATATTGTTTGTAAATATACCTACCGGACCGTAATAATGCAATCCGAGGAGCACCCATCCGCGGCCAGTGCGATGAGTGCGTTCTTGATCCACCCCCTTTCCCCGTTGCCGCGCCGACCGATGCTACTACAATCCCTTGAGAACGTTTTCCCATCAAAGCACGCCTTTGTATTGTCGTGGAGATCAACCACGTGTGCATGTCGATTTGAATTCGGGCCCACCTCTCAGGGAATCTTTGTTTATCTTGCCTTCCACAAATTGAATGACTCAAAAGTGTATGCAGACGGTTATTCAGAGATGTGTGTTGAGTTGCCTCGCGTGTTGAAGAAAAGGAAGGTTTGGGTGGCTAGTCTAATCGTTTTGTGATTATTGTAATCTAAATTATTTGAATACGGTGACGATGCGCTGGTGAGTGAAGGCGGAACATGCTTTGTGTATGCGGAATAAATACGTGACGGAACATTTGTTCATGATAAGCACTCGTGGATGGGAACGCAGATGGGGCAGGATTGAATGGACAAATTTGTTCCATAATATCCTAATTGTATGCACGGTAACGGTGGCCGTTGTTGTCCTTTACTCGAAGGCCAGATATGTACATGATTTTGTGTAGGGAAATTTCGGCAACATTGAGCAGTTACACACTTAGATTTTTTGCCCGAGTTTGGTGAAATAAATTGCTGATATCCCAACTTCTGGGCGAAAATTTGAATCACCAAGCCGTCGTCAAACCTAGCTTCCAACAAATGGGAAGCTACGATGAGAATCTTGGTATTATTTAACCGAAGGATACGGTGAAACACGGAAAAAATGACAAGAGCTCAACTGTCATTATTTACCGAAGCTCTGGCAAAACATTGGTGACTTTAGCCGTACTACCAACCCCTAATTACGAACTAAGCCTTGCAGTCGGCACCTTGCTATACACTCTTGCGCTTTTCGGTACCTTCCGGTACTAGTATCTTGGTTGTTGTTTTGATTCGCTATATTATTTTGACAGAATATTTGAGAAACTGTTCGTGTGAGTTCATTATTAGGGGCGAATCATTAAGCTTGGGACCGATGTGCTAGTACTGAGCCAAGAAAAAAATCGTATTTGTATGGAACCTACTGGTCTTAGAGTTAGTCTATGGTACTACTGGAAAATTTACTATGTAAATAAAGAAGAAGTATATCTTTCTGTATCGTGCTACTTGCTTTTGGAAGTTGATCGTCAGGTGAAGTATGGTGGGAGAGAGAAGAAATTTGAATCTTTTTTAACTTCAATTTGAATGAAAACAAAAAAAAACTCATATGAGTTCCATAAGACCATTCTGATTTCGTTTCATCGCTTTTATTTTCTGTCAAATGCACTTACACGGTATATTCCCATTATTGACAGCCGTTTTTGATGGGATCTCGGTAAAGGACATTACCCAGGTACCCAGTTCCAAAGCGTCTTTACGTCACCCTATCAAGCAGTTAAGTCACCTTAAATGCAACATAACTGCCGCTTTTGGTCCAATATACGGCTGCTCTACTGCAATGCTATGACAATGCTTCATCAATGCTAGTTTGCATTTGAAATGCTTATTACAGGCAACAAGCATTTAAATAGCATTTGAAATCCAATTTTACAACAGATAGCATTCAAGATGCTGATATAATGCTAATATAATGATTGTAGCATCTGAAATGCAGATTTAGGGTTGTTTCAATGCATATGCTAATGCTTATTGGTTAACTGTGCAATGTTCGGACATTTGGCTATAGTTCGTAGATTTCTGCTGGTTTTTCGTCAATATTTCGGTATATTCATAAGTATAATGAAACGACATTTTTAACCGAGATCATTGGAGAACAAATATGTAAAAATATAGTTAGGCACTTAAATTTATCGATATGACATTTATTATGTGACTAAGTGTGTAGGCAGAATAAATAAATAATTTTCAATGCAATGTGCCGCATGTCCATTTGACGAGAATCAAATTATAGGGATTATAAGTTTTCATTTTCATAAACAAGCTTGAGCAAAACAATTATTGGGGAGGTCCACTAATTATGTCACGTAAAAAGGGGGGAGGGGGGTTTGGGAAAACGTGAAAATCCATTCAAAAAAAAAATGGAAGGTCCATACAAAAAACGTGACAAGGGTGGGGGGGTTTATAAAAAGTCACTTTTTGCGTGACATAATTAATGGACGTTCCCTTGTCAATAATTTAATATACGTACATAGAAAATATAGAAGTAAGTAAAAAATAGAAGGAAGAGAAAATTAAATTCAAAAGTCCAAACTTTATTGATTGGGTACACACTTAGAAAATTTTACAGTATTAGGTAATTTTTTACCGAACTTGCAACAGCTGAACGTTCGGTAATCCGATTTTACGGATTTCGGTAACATTTGACAAGTTCCGGTAATTTTTTTACCGGAATACTGGAATTACCGAATACTGTAAAATTTTCTAAATGTGTACACACTTAGAAAATTTTACAGTATTCGGTAATTTTTTACCGAACTTTCAACAGCTGAACGTTCGGTAATACGATTTACCGGATTTCGGTGAAATTTTACAGTATTCCGGTACAAAAATTACCGGAACTTGTCAAATTTTACCGAAGTCCGTTAAATCGGATTACCAAACTGTTCAGCTGTTGAAAGTTCGGTAAAAAATTACCGAATACTGTAAAATTTTCTAAGTGTGTAGAGTCGCTGTTATGATATCGATGAAATAACCAAATCCAGCGATAGTTTCTAAATGTGTTGGTGTGTGTGAGACTCGGGTTTTGAATTTAAGGTGAATTGCTGCTCCATGAATTTTTTTAAATCTTTTATCTCCCTCTCTCTCTCACTCTCTTTCTCTCTCTCTCTCTCTCTCTCTCTCTCTCTCTCTCTCTCTCTCTTTCTCTCTCTCTCTCTCTCTCTCCCTCTCAAATTTACCTCGCTATTTCAAGCAAAACAATGCATTAGGTCCTAAGTAACATTGAGAGACTCTCTTTGTCGACTTTCTCTTTGCGTTCATACGGCTATGTAAAAACATGTACAAGTATTTTCAACATACAGTACGGTAGTATAAAGTGTGATTAAGGATCCAATACGTCGAAAACATCAGCAAATCGTTCAAGAGATAAGCTATTAACCAAAGAGAAAGTCGACGAAGAGAATCTCTCAATGTTACTTAGGACCTATTGCATTGTTCAGCTTGACATATCTCGAATGTTAGTCAATAAACATCGAATCGAACTCCATCAGATTGCTCGTAGCAAGTAAGCATACAAATTGATGTGTTGAAATATTCAATATCTAGTACAGATTCTGAGTTATATACATTCTAAATTTTGAGTTAATGACTGCCGTTGAGAATGCTTCAGCGTAAGCCCTTTAAAGATACGCAGTTTGAAAGTAACATGTGATTTTCTGTTTTATCTAATGCACATGAGGACGGTTCATTAAAGAAAGTGGACACCTGTTTATCAATGTTTCAGGGTTAGAACTTAATGAAAAATTGTTAATTTTCACTTAGTGTGTAGAAACATTGTTTGCTTTGGCAACACACCTGAAAAATCGAAAAAAGTGAGAAATTTCAAACGATGGGTCTGATCAGCTTATCGACTCGCAGATTCATTCTGCACAAATGGTTTTCCGAAAAGTTGTCATTCCGAGAATAGGGTATTTTAGAGGTGTACTCGCATTCCATATCTTTTTTATTCTGACAAGTGCAACGATTGAAAAAATAGTTTCAAAATGTTAGGGCATCTTCAACGGCGATCCAAATGGTGGATTGGATTTATTTTTTTAGACCAAACGCAAAAACATCGCTGCACTGGTGTTGTAAATTTTGATTTATACTGGATCTATTTTGCATCATTTTAAAACTGGTATATGTTTTGATCTATTCTTGCAGCAATTTGGAACAAGAAAAATACCGTTTCAAAACTCTGCACGCTACTTGATAATACCAATTATTGAGTAAAATTTCATCTTCTACTAAACAATAACTCAATCGTATTGAGTATATTCTGAAGTATATTTGTGAGCCGAAAAATAACCGTGTTTGCTGCGTGTAATACTGGTGGTGGACAAAAAGTTGTGATGCTCGCCTCGGATGCTGCTAATTACCTCTATTTGCTCCCGGTGCTAGTGAATTGCCTTTTCGGTTCATTCCTTAATAACGAATGCATGTTTCAGTTTTTTTACAGCCACTGAATTTTCCGGAAAACGCTGACTAGATCGAAATACGGAGGTTCCGAGATTCCGAACAGTATTCAGATTGCTAGGAACTGAAAAGTAATGAAGCCTTCAAACTAAAAAAAACCTCCCTTGGCATGCGGAAACGTAGAAAGTTCTTCTCGTTGTAGATTTGTGTGTCGCTAAAGTAGCCCTGGAACAGCTTCTGATGACCGGAACGGAAATCACGGTCGACGTTGGGGCGTCATCCAGGATGTGACCCCCACCATTTCGACTCTTGCTTATTCGAAGCCAAACTACAAATCAGGTTTATCTAATATCTTTTTAATGAACACACTCACCTTCAGCCAAACGAAAGAACATGTATTCCTTGTCATCCGTTATTTGGTCTAACCAATCATTGGCAAAATGTTTGTGAAAAATCTGCGATCTCTGAAAAAAAAAACTTCTGATCTCTGATGTTGAATGATGACAGGCGTTGGCGGGTTTAATAACAAGAAATACAACACCGCTGCGGGGAACGCAAAGTTGGTCTATTTTAGCAAGTTTTATTCAAATTTCGCTGATGCAAATCAGGTATGAAGTAGATCTAAATATAGACCGCCGCTGAAGATGCCCTTATAAAATAATAATGATAGCAAGACAACGCCACTCTGTTCCTCCATGAAACACGCTACAAAAAACAGACAACCTAAACTAACGAACCAACCATTGATTTCAAACATCAAAAACGTAAAAAAAGCGTTGCATATTTCGACAGACCAGCTTGCTGTAACTTTGCATGAATGTCACTTTCTAAACTTCATGCCAGTTTGTAAAAATATAAATTATTCAATTATTTTTGTTTAAAAATCTAGAAAAAAGCAACTAGAAATTAGAAGAAGAATTAGTATCTTCCATTTAATTCCAACTACCTTTGCTTATGTCGTCTACAATGTGCAGACTTCTTCAGTGTCTCGTTCTAATAACTCGACTCGAGTCGAGTTATTAGTACGAGAGACTGAAGAAGTTATTAGTACGAGACACTGAAGAAGTCTGCACATTGTAGACGAAATACGCGTATCTGTTGAAGATAAGCAAAGGTAGTTGGAATTAAATGGAAGATACTAATTCTTCTTCTAATTTCTAGTTACAGGTATTCCACTAAACAGCTCAAACCCTCTAGGATTCAAGAAAAAAGCAGTTGAAGCCAGAAAAAAAAATTGTGCTAGTGAGACCGCCCGTCATCAATATGAATGGAAATATCATCATCTGCAGTGTTCAAGATTGTAAAGAAGTTAGGAGAAACTTGTTCTCTTGATAAAATTTAGACGTAAAAAAGGTGCATAGCACCTGAAAAAGGAGCTGGCAGTAGTACGCCTTTTGAAAACGTATAAACCGTGTTCTGTTATTAAAATTGCCAAAAAAAAGTGGGCGTTATCGTCGGAACTGTGCAGGATATCAAAAAGCGTAACAACATCTGAACCTACAAAAATCAGAAAGCACCCCAAATGGACGGATTCACAGAAAGCTTCTTCAATAATACGGTCACGGAACTAGTATGACGTTCTCCTCCAAAAGCAGAACCAATTGAGGAGACGACGCGTCGTACGTCAAATTGGACACCAGTACACTTCCGGGGACGCAATATGTCGAAATCCCCCAAACTGCCCTGAATTGCGTCCTAGCGAAAGATACTGGGCAATAATTAAGCGGCATCTGAGGAAAGATGGAAGAGAATCAAGCTCTGCTGGCTGCTTCAAGAAAATTTGGTCTACAGCACAACGAAAAGTTACGTAGAAAGCTGTGCAGAATTTAATAGGAGGTATTAAAAGAAAATTCCGAGCGTTCTTCAGAAATGAGAAGTAAATATTTAAACTCATGTGAATTCGGTCGTATGATTGTTGATTTTCATTTATATAAAGCAAACTTATGAATTTGTTGGTTTGAACCTAGCTATCTAGCACTGGAAGAAATGCAAATGCAGACCACGTAGCTTCTGAGAAAGTAACCCTGGTCCTCCGGGAAGTAGGAAGTATGGCTAGTCAACAAGGGAATACGAACCGAAAAAGGACTTGCGGTTGGAAACTCGGTAAGAGGAATTGTAGATCTCTCAATTTCATCGTACACGAATACTTTCCGATGTACTGAATGCCCTATCCCTTCCGATTACCATTCACCACGCCTACAAAGTGCAATCCAAGATGAAAAAGTACTCGAGGGAGGGAAATACTGGACAGTGTGTGTGTCCATATCTATGGGAAAATTACGCGTCCACCAGTAGTTGACCAGCGAAAACAAATATTTTTACTTTAAACTTTTCAACGCATACTGATAAATGTAATTTGCAATTTGTTTATTTGTAACAACATGTTAGTTTGCACTTCATATCAATTCAAGGAAATCGCCAACTTCAACACATTCATTCAGTACTTCTTCATAAGTGTCTCTTTTAACGCTTTGGCACCGTTCAGCTTCATCAACGGCTCATCTGGATGCAGCTTCTGCATGTGCATCACGTAGATCCGCCGATGAATGAATCCCTTCGGACAGATGTTGCAAGTGTATGGCGTTTCTCCGGAATGCGTCCGAAGATGAATCTTCAGCACGCTTTTACAGTAGAACGCCTTGCCACAGTGTGGACAAATGAAGTCCCGTGTTTGGGTGTGAATTTTCATGTGACATTGCAGCGAATGTCTGGCGAAATGGAATCAAAAAATTAACTATCCATTACCTTCAAAATTAACTAAAATACCTACTTGCTGAGAATCTTCAATCCACACAAGGTGCATTCAAACTTTCTCTCCCAGTGCACCGCACGCATGTGCTGTCTGAGTGTTGCGGGGCAGGTTGTAACTTTGCCGCACTCGGAACATGTAACCTCTTTTCCGGTGACATGCAAGCGATTGATGTGATTCCGGAGATTGAGCTTGCAGTTAAAACTTTGATCACAGTGCTCACAGGGAAACGGTGAAATCCCTTTGTGACCATTCATGTGACCTTCCATCCGGTTCGCTGGCATTCGTTTGCCACAGAGCTCACAAGTCTGTTTGTACTTTTCCATCGCTTTCTTGAAATAGGCTCGCCGGTATTCCACGGGATCCATCGCCTTTTCGGCTTCCGTCTTACGACGTATTGGTCGCTTCGGTCTCTCCTTTTCTGCCAAACGATCCTCAGATGTTCGAATCCCACGAAGTCTGCTAGTCTTCCACGAGTTTTTAGCCGTAACTTTTCTCGTGTATTTGGCAGCCGCTGGTTTCTTTACCCCGGTACTTAAATGTTCTAATGTTTCCACGGAAATCTCCACGGTTTCATCGCAACCATCTAGCAGGGTTTGCAGTTCAGCTGGCTTAGTTTGGGCTTCTTTCCTGGAAGCTGCTTGGTCGTCATTGCAAAGAAATGGAACTGGATTTTTCATCCCACGAAGGATCTGCCGGCTGTGTTGCTTGAAGCTGTAGAATTCCTTAATATCGGTCTCACATTTGTTGCAAACATCACATTCGGCTGGGTCATTGTCCGCATCAACCTAAACAAAATTCATGCATGGAAATTAGTTTGATAGTCCAAAAAATCCCTTTAAGGCGGACGAAGGTTCTTACCCACATACAAATGATGTCCTGGAATTTTTCCCGAAAAAAACGATCCTTGAAAAGAGAATTCGATTCACAAGTCTTCCGGCACATCCGACACCGTCCCATCTTGTTGGAATCAATATATTTTGTTTGTGTTGTCGCTCACTCAAAATATTTATGTCGATAAACACTTTCTATGCTCATGAAGCATACAACTCCGCTGGCTATTGAAACGAAAAAAAGACAAAAATCCACCCACAACACCACCCCTTCGCAAAATAAAAAAAAACAAAAACATAATTAGGGTGACCAGACCATTATACGCCGATGAGCCCTTCAGGAAAATCATTCTTACTTGGGTAATAAATAAATTTCAAAGTTCAGTATCGTTCTCTTTAGATATTTACCGATTAACTCTTAGTTCTATCTTTTTTTTCTACAGTCTTTTTGACCTCCTCTCTGGTAATTATTGCATGTTTTTCAGTATAGGAAAAAATAAGAAATTTATCAAATTTCTAAAAACTATACATTCATTCGCAAAATCTGGTTTCTTTGGCCCAGAAATATACACGGTAAAAAAACGCTACGCCCAGGGCTAGCAAATGTCATTTTCGATGAAAAATGACCTACACACTTTCCTGATTTTTCTCTGTAAAAATGAATTTATACTGAGAGAACGGTTTTTTGTACAATATTTGCTGATTTCTGTAATATTTATTACTGATTTTTCTGTAAAACATTATAAAATACAGATGTCGGTAATAAATGTAACCGAGTACCTCGGTATCAGAAAAAAACTCGGTACTTTTCGTAAGATCAGTAGTTCTGTGAAGCGACCATTCAGCAAACAAAATGTAGCTTTACCGAGCTATCGTCAATATGTATACCAAACTCTCAGTTCTGGCTGGTTCTATATGACGCCATTTTTTAAAAGTTCAGTTATAAAGTGAACACTTCACACTAAACGCGTGTTCTTCGACGAGTAAAAAATTATACACATTGTGAAATGGAGGTACTACAACAGCATTGCATTGTCTGCACTTTTTGGTTATCTAACCGAAGATTCGGGCAAAGTAGGTCGATTTTCTTCCAAGTATACGCAATGGTAAGTCTGTTTAATCATTTGGATTTCTTCACATCATTTACTACGTGTTTCTAGACTTTCTTCAAACGTTGGCCATAATCCGATTGAGGAATCCGTCTCGTGACAATCAAAAAGTGAGACAGCATTCAAGAAAAACCCAGTTTATTCGATCGTTCCAGTGAATAGTTTCAAACACGTAATTTGAAAATTTCTTTATCTTTTAATTTAATTTTTCAGAGCGAATAAAAACTGAACTCAGAACAAGTGTCTAGCCTGTGAAGGTATTTTTTATTATCGCCGCAAAAACGGGGGTTTAAATTACCATTTCGTTCTGTATTTGATTTTACGGATATTCCGCACTGATTTTGCGGATTTGTCAGGAGTTACTTACAAAGGAACGGTAAAAAAATACTGAGGTTCTCGGTAGTTAAATGAATTGGTGTGGCGACATGTTCGGCTTTTTTTTAAGGATTTTTCAGGTAATTTTGAAGATCAGTTCGGTATTTTTTGACATATTGCTAAAGGTTATGCAGTACCGAGGAATCGGTAGTTGAAATTGATTACCGAGGTGCCCAACTAACATTTTGTAGTTGCCTAAGCCGAAGTTAAGAACTCAGTAAGCTGTTTTTAATTGTATAAAAGCAAGTGAAGCTGAATAAGCTATAAGCAGAATTAAAAAAATCGATACAGCTTCTTATGCTAATGTAACACAGCTTTAACACAATATTTAGCTTTAGGTTGCATATTTTGAAAAGAAAGCTCTTATGCGAACAATGTTTGTCTGCATTTACACAGCTTGTTTATGTAGCTAAGAAATTAGTCGGTTAAGCTTTTTGAATTATCATTCTGTGTTCTCTTACACAAGCTTGATTTGTTGAGCTTTATAATAGTTTTTCAAAAGCCTTTATACTAGAAATACTTTAGTCGCTATACAGCTTAGTGATTATAAGTACATTGAGCGAACAAATCGAGAAGATTTCATTCGAATATCGTATGGAAATTTGCCAGAAGATATTTTTACAAATTTTATACGATTCCTTATGAAATGAATCATATGACGATCGTATGAATATTTTCCTCACATGAAAAAAAGTTGCAATCGGGATGCGAACCATGAACCTCGGCATCCAGAGCCGAGCCACAATCCTACGAGACTATATACGCTTGATAAGTGATGTCAATTGAAAGTGTAGAAGAGGCATGCTTATATCGACCAATGCCAACAATAATCTTTTAATGCGATCTCTTATGGCTTTGTGGTTAATAGTTCCGATCGCAGGATAATTTCCTGAGTGTAGTTGCGGCACAGAGTATGCAGCATATGTATATGCAGTTATTATTATGGAGTTCTTGAGCTTGAGCTCTTGAGTTGAGTCTGAGCTATCAAACGAAATAAAAAGAATACCGTCCATTTAGTCGAGCAGAGCATTTAGATTTCAAAATATTTCGAAGGATGTTGAAAAAATTAAGAAAAGCGGTACTTACTATTGTAAACGAAATCTGAGAAAGTATGAAGCTTATTTAAGGAATTTATATTCGGAGATTTGCGTAATTGACAGCTTTCAAATAAACAATATAAATTCCACTGAGCAGAAGATCAGGTGTCAATTCCCGGATTGTGTGGATTTTTTAATCACAGGAAATTCATTAATATAGTAATGATAAATATAGCAATCAGTTATAAACGAAATTGATATTAATGTAGTTTAAAAAAATTATAACAAATGAATCCGAGCGCGTTACAGATAACAACGAAAATTGGATGGTGATCATGTTTAGATTCTAAGAATCTCGGTAACACTGATTTTCAAAACAGTATACACCTGATCGTAAAGAGCTTCAGCAATTAGTGTTGTTCAGAATTATTAGAACTAAAATATGGTTTGAACACTTTGAATACGGGTACTGGAATTCCTCACAGCTGATATGGATCTGAGGATACAGTCCCCGTTCTTATGGTGAAGGTGCAGAGTTCGAATCTGGTAAGTGATATATAAATATATACTTGTATAAACATAATAACACAAAAATCATTTAGTTTAATGTTAATTACGCATTACAACGATAAAACAGCACCATTGCCGTAATACCGTCCACGAGTATTGTAAAAAGTGTTTGACATGCATATTTTTTCGATTGGCTGTATAGTGACTATGTGTAAGCGTATATATCAACGTAGTTAAGACTAGCAATAAAAAGCTGTTTGCCACAGTTCTAAAAATAGAAATTGCGATGAACAAATAAATATGCTGTATATGCGTTCCAAAAGTACTGTCTTTGAGAACAGTAACGTAATAAGTTGTATAATTTTTGGATGAAAGCTTCCCTGAGCTATAAACCGATTGACATATTCTGCTTGACATTTTTTTCATTTTCATGAATGCTGGGTAGATTCTGCCAGATTTGCTTAGTGAAAATATTGGCTGGACAGCTTGTGTAAACCACTACTTAACCATTACTCAGTTTAAAGTTTTATACGTATTGCCTATGAAGCGTTTATCTAATTTAAAATGTTACTTGGGTGACCACCGAGAGCTCAGCTGTTGAAAAATCGGTAATTTTTTAACTGAGCCCGGTAAAAATAATTAAGTGTGTACGATTTTTACCGAAATACATCTGAAAACCTCACCGGCTGAGAAAACGATGATGGAGATTTTCTTCAAATTCTCATCGATTTTTTTCGTCACTGAACAGCACGTGACAGTGTTTTTGGTCATCGCTCCTGCAAGCACATGTATTGGTCACAGACAGACGTTTAGCAAGACAAAAAGTAGTCGATAACTTGTGTAAATTTTCAAATCTGTAGCAATCACTAGCGTTAGCAATCGGTTCTTCAATAACGCCACGTAGCTCACTTAGTCAGGTGCCCACTGATGTCTTAAAGTTGCGGCATCTGCTAGCATGTCAAAATGTCACGCCGACGTTCGCCAAACGACACCGATACAGACACGATGTTTCGACGTGCAATTAGATGCCATATAACGGCTACAAACTGACATATTTGCTTTGGCTAGTTGCTTATTGTCATTTGGCGATTCGTTTTGAATTGACGGTTGCGGAATTTTACACACGCTGAGATTCAAGCTTGAATGGCTGTGGTATTGGTATAGTTGTGAGATCTATCATAAAACTTCAAAACAATTTCCACTATGTCGATTACATATTATTGCTTGGCTTATTTTGTGTAAAAATAGTAAGATATTTCTGAAACAAAATCGTATGGGAAAAAGCTCAGGATCGAATGATGGTGTGAGAATGACAAGAAAGCTCGCGATAGTTCGTTTCTTCTAGTGTGACAGTAAGAAGGCCGGTTTTGTCATCGTCAGTCATGATCGCCGTGAGATTTACCAGCTCTGGTCACGCCTAATCCAGCTGTTCTTGCACTTGACTCTTATTTGTCAAGCCGCACTACTAATTGAAGTGATATAGCGTTGATGTTCAAGTGTCTTTCTGTATGCTAAAAATGCGATTTGCTACTAGAAAAATAAAACATATCTTTTGAATTGGCACCACTAATCCTCATCCATTGAATTTGAGTTGTTTCTCCTTTCTTCATAACTGTCAAAACGCGTATGCAATCAAAACTAGTGGAGATGGATTTAATAAACAATCAGGAGAAATGTTACCATCTGAGTGGAAATCAAACATTTCCACCACATATTATTCGTATTCTAGAAGATGAATATTTAAAAACTTTATTATACAGTAGAAATCAGGAAATTGTTATTTGTTTGCAGTTCACGGATTTGATCAAATCAACACGTGATACAGCTGTCCATTCTGTTAATTAAAAGGGTATTGCGACGGTGGAGGAGACTGCGGATCCAAATATTATTGTATACAACTCGATGGAAACATCTTTGCGGCATACATTCTCGATTCTCGAAGAAAATCATTCATTAGCTTAGGATTTAAGGCATGTAATGATTCTGTAGCGTGATCAGAGCATAGCAAAAATAAAATCATATAAAACAACTTGAAATCCCAGGCTTATTTAGTTATAATTAAAATGATAGATTATTGCTTTCTATATATTCGGCATTTAGAGTTCAAAGCATTGACCATATAACAGCTTGATAAAACTTTGAAAACTGAAGTAATATGATGATGATTTTATCATAGACTAACTCTAAGACCAGTAGGTCCCATACAAATACGATTTTTTTTCGGCTCAGTCGAGTACTAGCACATCGGTCCCAAGCCTCGGTCCCAAGCTCAATAATGCGCCCCCAATAATGAACTCACACGAACACACTCTCAAATATTCTGTCAAAATAATACAGCAAATCAAAACAAAGGCGCAAATATGTATAGTAAGGTGCTGGCTTCAAGGTGTATTTCGGACCAAGGGGTTCTACAACAGTGAACCAATTTCAAATCGCTAGTTGCATATTGATTGTTGATTTTATCCTGCTAAGATATGATCTCCTGTAAGGGTTTTGCAATTCGTATTGTTATCAAGTAGTGCGTTTTCAACCGCAAATCAGTTTACTTCATCGTGATTATTTTGTACCGTTTATTAATTGTATATGCTGCATCTGCTAGCATGTCAAAATATCATCACAGACAAACAGACATAATGCTTAGAATAAAATCTTCTTAAAATATCGTTAGGCGTAATTTGCATGTAAACCAACAACCTCTATTATAGACAATCCGAAGCATTAATTTACAAACGGTGCATCCCTCGTTCAAGCAAGTTTTTAATCAACTGATTTCCTCCCGTTCTACCAAAACGTCAGTGCATCGGAATGTCATGGATAACATGCATGGCAATGCGAATTTATCATCTCTTGTTTTCCCCCGCTATGCGTGTTTTGTCATATTCTTGATAAGGGGAAATCGAAAAAATCACATTGCCTGACCTGTCGCTCACGACATTAAGTGCGTATCAGCTGTACGATTAAAATCCAAACAAACTGTCAATTCTCGAGATGTCTCGGTACGCGTTTGAAAGTATTCAAAGCATGATTATGGTGGTAGATATAGTTAGAGTTTGTAAAACAGTTGGAAATTGTAAATAAGTATCTGAGTTTGCAAGACTTTCTAACAGGTCGTAAAATAATGATGTTATTTTGTTCATATGATAGTAGTTTGCTGATGGTCAAAAGAGACACTGGATCTGGATTGGATGCTGCGGGTTTGGAAGTTTTTGACTAGCTGTTCCTATCATCCACGCATCAACATGAAGATTGTGGATGTTACAGATCGTCGGATGTTGATGTTACACACCAGTGGAATAGAGATAGGTGATAGTGAGAACGATATCAGCACCGACAAACCGACATGAAACTTAATCTGCATTATTGATCAAGAATCCATAACGACCGATTCAAATGTGCAGCGATCCCATCTGTCAAAACCTTTAGAATAATTTTATCTAGATCAAATAAATGTGTCCAGAATTGCTCAGACATGAACCTTCTCATCTAGTTCCCAAAGGGTGTCCGTGGCTTCAATAAACGTTTTCAGCGAACACGAAGATAGATGTCAGTAATGTAATTTGAACAGAAATATTAAAACATGTGCTATTGTCATTCATGTCGGTTTGACGGTGATATTAGTGCAAGTGCTACATTAGTGCAAGAATATGAACAGTAGCTGTATTATTAAACGTATCAATAGTTATTTTTATCTTTATTTCAGTTTATAACAAACTGAACGAACCAAAAAAGACATTAACATTTCGACAGCTCAGGCGTTTTATTTTTCGGAAACATTCATCCTATTTGCTTAGTGGTTTCCTGTTCACCGTTGCTTCTCATTCGTTTTGTGACAGCTAAGTTTTCCTGGTTTGTCTCAGTTTCTTCAATTCTAGGTAGTCAAAATAGTCAGAAGGTCGTATGTTTAGGTATTTTTCTGCTTGCTCCCACAAACAAAATAGCACTCAGAAACAGTGACAGGGACTTATTACCTTCCCGTTGGTAGTGAATGTAGATGTTAGCAACCTGGCATTTCTAGGAAATTTACGTTTGAAGTCATTGTTTACAATTGATACTTTCAACCTTTTGACGATTTTGTCTAAAAAATAACCGGAAGTGTGTGTGTGTTTGTGTGTGTGTGCTGTTTTGAAATAATCACCAGGTAAACAAAAATAACAAGATGCCAGTCTCAAGCTAAAATATAATTTGAAAGGATGGACAAGGCGTACGATGATTGAGTTTACGAGTGTTATGTCTTTTTGTCTAGTGATAGCATGCCGATGTTCGCAATACGCCACCCAATATTGTATAACCTAAGTAACCACGAGGCTGCAATAGCATGCAGATATATAGCATATGTATTACGTCTAGTGCATCATTGAAGTTGGACTTAAGCTGAAAAGGACCCCACTAAGATCTAACTAATGCAAATCTTTTGTAATGCCATAAGACATTGCTAAAGTAGCATTATTGCATTGGTAATGCATCATTACATTTTTAAGCTAATCTAACGCTTCATTACTTGACAACTGATGAATTGATGCGATCCCGCATTACCGATGTTGATTTTGGGTTGAATAAGTGCAGTAATATAATGCTTGTGGTTACTTGGGAATGTTTTTATGTTCAATGAGATGCCACATGGTGGCACTTCGTTGGGCTAGCGCGCATTATCACTGCATCAAAGCTGGCAGATTCGCTAGTTGCTAGTAGCGTATTACTACTCCCTGAGCTTTTGGGAAATATTTTGAATTTCTGAGACGTTCTCTGAACGGCTTAGATGTTCACTTAGCTTCTGGAAAGTTTTCGGATCTTTGAGGAAGTCCCCTTATTTTTGTGGACGTTTATTGAAGTTCTGGGACGTACTCTGAACTTCAAGGAAGTTCCTTGAACTCCTACAATCTCCCTGAGCTTCTGAGAAGTTCTTTCTACATCTGGGAAGTTTCATGGACTTCTGAGAAGTTCTATGAACCTCTAGGATAAACCAAAAACTTTTTAAAAGCTTCATGCATTTTTGGAAAGTTCTCGGAACTTATGGGATATTTTATAAATTTCTGGATAGTACCATGAGCTTTAAGGAAATTCCTTGAAATTCTAGAACACTCCCTGAAGTTTTGGGAAGTTTCCTGATCATTTTGGATAGTTCTATGAACTTCTGAGATAACTTCAAGAAATATCTGATAGGTTTTCTGAACTTCTAGAGAGTCTCCTGAATTTATGGATAATTGCTTGAACTTCTTATCTAATCTCACACTAACGCAGCCAATTCTTGAAAGCATTCTGGAAAATGATGGTTTTTTGAATACATCATTTTTCTTGTTGTCAGCCAGGCCATCTGCGTAGTATGTGCCGCAGAGAGGATTTCAAGAAATAAAGCGATTCCAGAAAGATCTAAAATCAATCTACTACTTTGAATCAAGGAAAGGAAGAAAACGTGAACCTTCCGTACCAAACGCTTCCATGTGGAGTTAAACCTTGCAATAATTTGTACTTTATCGTTGGGCTGGTGGACAGACGCACGGCATGCACCTCCTCAATCTAGCTGAAGTCAGAATGGCAACAGTGCCCAGGCTGCACTTCAGTTAAATATGCAACCCTTAGCTGGTGGTCTATGCCATCTCTTGACCCGTGGAAGCATGAGGTAGGAACTTGTGAGGACCAGAGCTATGTTGCGTGGGCGCACGATCCAACACAGTTGTCGACTAACCATTTTTCAGTCCAACTTCTAGGAAGCCTCCTGAATTTATGGATAATTGCCTGAACTTCAGGGAAAACTTTTAACTTCTGAACGTCCATTAATTATGTCACGCAAAAAGTGACTTTTTTAACCGCCCCCCCCCCCCCTTCGCACGGTTTTTGTATGGACCTTCCAATTTTTATGTTTGGATTGTAACGTTTTCCTAAAACCCCTCCTCTTTACTGCGTGACATAAGTAATAGACCTTCCCTCATGTGAAGCTTGCTGAATTTTAAAAATTCCTGAGTTTCTGGGAAATACTTTGAAGTTCAGGAAGTTGCCTGTACTTCTGGGAAGAACCCTTTATTTCTAGGAAGGTTCCTTGATTTTCTGGTATGCTCCCTAAACATCAGGTAGAATCGTTGAACTTCTGGGAAATTTCCTGAATATCTAAGAAGTATTCTGATCTTCTAATAAGCTCTTTGATTTTTTGGGAAGTTCGTTGAGTTAATGCGATTTTTTTTCAACTTTTTTTTGCAGTTTTGTTCATCAATTTCTTCACCTCTTCTAGTGTTGGGGGACGCAAATACTGCGGGCCGTGAGTCTTCAAGATAGTATTGCAAAAAATCGCGCAGAGTCAGCAGGCTGGGTGACTCCTCAATCATTTTTTTAGTCGACAGAACTAGCTGAGGAACCTTACGCCAACATCTGGAAGGCTGTAGTGCGCTTTGAACAGATGACTCTAGTTGTAGCATACTGTCCAGGAACATTTCCATGGCATGCAGATCCGAAGCAGAAGATTGGCGTGTGTCGCTAATGTGAGTCTACGAGCAGCTTCTGATGACCAAAAAGGAAATCACGGTCGACTTTGGGGCGTCATCCAAGACGTGATCCTCTTCGTTCCGACTCTTGTTTTTCCACTAACAAATCACAAATAATCATTATCTAATATCGCTTAAATAAAATGCATGCATTCACTCACTCACCTTCAGCCAAACAAAAGAGCAAGTATTCCTCGTCGTCTGCTAACGACACACTACTGGCATTAAAAATGATTTGGTCAAACCAATCCATGGCAAAAAGTTTGCGAAAAATCTGCGATCTCTAAAAACAAACTTTGATTCCTGATGTTGAATGTTTGATAGGATGGCAGATGTTGGCGGGTTTAACAACAAGAAATACAACACCAGTGCCGGGATCGCAAAGTTGGTCGTTTTTAGTCGGTTCTATTTAAGTTTTGCTGGTGCAAATCAGGTATGAAGTTTCCTTACACTACACTCAGCGAAATAAACTTTCGATATTCATAAGATTGCATTATGATTATTTGCTATAAGAAACCAGTATGAATCTCATAAATAAATCTTATGAAATATAATGATGTTGAAAAAATAAAAATATGGAGCAACCTGGATTCGAACCTTGGACATTGAGGATAACATTAAGGGTCTAATGCAGAGACCGAAATTTTCGCCTACTTGAGAAGAAAAACGTCCTTTTCCACCCGCTTGGAGAAGCAAATGAGAATGTGAGAAGCGAGAGACTATTATACGCTCACAGCAGTTTTCGCGAGAAAAGCAACGGCGATTTAGAATTTTCGGAGAGCATGAGTAGCTGATAAATCGTTTCTTTTTCGGTGAATCATAGATGCCGATAATTATTTTTCACTTACTTTTTGACACCTGAAAATGCACCCGTCTTCATGCTTGGTTTTATTCTGACATTATAATTCTATAATGATGGTCCATGGCGGAACCAGTGTGCACCAACTTGGCCTTATTTTCGGGTTTTGCTCCTCGTTTGCGATCTTAGCATGTTTTCAGTGAAAAATGTGACATGAGAACAAATGTTCGTTGAATTGTGGAGAGATATTTTCGCATATGCAAAGCGAGAGGATAATGAATTATCGGCGAAAAAGGAGAGATGAAAATGTGAACGGTTCGCTACTCATCGAAAACCTGTTTGAGAGAGAGCATGGTTTTCACCCAGCTGAGCGATAATTTCGATCTCTGGTTCTGATCGACTGCACCTCTAGTAACATTCAACACAGAATGTAGAAATTGCTCTCGAAGGCGTACAACTGGAACGTACAAGTGGAAAAACAATCCATTTATCATTCAGATGTTTAAAAATAATAAAGCATCGGACCGGTAAGTTGAAACTTATGAATTTTCGTAATGAACCTACTTGAAGTCATGATTACTGAAAACTCATGCAGCGCTGTGTCAACATGAAGCGATTTCAAATGTTGCTGCACACGGAGATTTGAGATTACACATTTTATGTATAAAAATCACTCATCTTCGGCAGCTATATGAAGCTGTCAAAAGAATGGGTAATTTCTAAACATACAATGTGATGAGTAAAGTACCCACCTTGAGACTGTTCATGTAGTTCCGAAGGTGGGTGTTTTCTAACTCATTGCTGCATGGGTGCAAAATTAACTTCGGTCTAAATTCGAAAGGAGCATGTCAGAGTTGCATCAGAGCACAAGTACCATTTTTAGTATGCCATTCATGACTTCGCTCAGGTTATACATACATTCCAGCCTGCTGAATTTTGGGATCCAATTCAACCTGGATGTGGTAAGGAAAAACTGATTCAGGATGTTCAGATACAGTCAAAACAGTGAGTAAATCACTTGAGCACCTTGCAGTGTGACCACATTAAAAACACAATCCGCCACACTTCAAACACACTCGCCACCACATGAAAGATAAATTCAAATCTGGCACCGCTTACACGAATTGAATGTTGTTATCTCGCTGTTTTGTTTCCCTCTCGCTCACGCTAAATGTGATTCAGACGATGCATATGTGAGCATGTATTAAACGTCTTAAACGGTGCCATGGTTGCCAATAAGCATAAATTTTCGATTTTAGTTTGTGAAAACACAAAATCACCTTCTGCCACCGCAGAAACACATTCCGTACACGATCAACACAAACACAACGTGGCAAAGTTACTCACCCCTGAAGCATATGAGCGTTTAAATAAGTACTACAACAAAGAACCTTTTTGCAGGTGTAGCTGACGGAAAGAATATGTTCCTCCAGTAATTAGTTCAAGTACAATGTTTACGATTTCTAGCAGCCCTCACCAGAAGGGACTTCAAGTTAAACCTGCCTAATTGAACACCAGGAGTTGAAGAGGAGACGGCCACTCCCTCATCAGGTGGACATCCACTCTAGGAGAGCAGGTAGTCCGTTACTTGGCTGAATCTGTTGAGCTCGGATCAAAATTATTAGACTTCATAGAAATTGTAGCGTACAAAATGTTAACACATAGCCAAAGAGCAACTGTCAACAAATTGGCAGAAGTTCCTAATGGAGTCATTGGAAGCATAAATTTCATAATTATAAATTTAGGTAAATGTTTTTATTTGTAATTTAGGCATTTTCTTGGCCGAACGTGCAGAGCATAGAATGTTTTATTTTTAATCGATGTAATATTACTCAAATAAAATGTGCTAATTTCTCTCTAAATGTCTCAAGATTTTCCTGAACAATTTTAAAAGTAGCATTTAATCAACTTTGATTTCATGGGTACTTTTCACCCATCCAACAAAATTCTGGCTTCGAGAAGATGGGTGAAAAGTAAACATCCATTTTGACGTAAAGACCTTGTTCCCACTTATGGGTAAAACAGTTTTACCCACCTTGTGGGTTAGTCCACTTATTTTCAAGGTGGGTGAAAAAGCACCCATTTACGTGTACTTTGATTCCTCCGTGCATCCCACATTTGCACTAGACGGCTTTTCCACTTTCAACTAAAATGGCATTATTT